>JACYXH010000453.1:730000-767500 GCA_026745465.1 Lota lota
GCACACACGCGCACTGCCATAAATCGTGAGCAGAAATGACTGGGTTAGGGTTAGGGTTAGGAGGTGCACACAATCAACTCATCCTTGCACAACAATTAGAATTGCGAGCACCTTTAACCCTGCACATTAGTACTGGTGGAACAAGGCCTGTAGGGCTAGGGTTACTGGGAGCACCTTTAACCCTGCACATTAGTACTGGTGGAACAAGGCCTGTAGGGCTAGGGTTACTGGGAGCACCTTTAACCCTGCACATTAGTACTGGTGGAACAAGGCCTGTAGGGCTAGGGTTACTGGGAGCACCTTTAACCCTGCACATTAGTACTGGTGGAACAAGGCCTGTAGGGCTAGGGTTACTGGGAGCACCTTTAACCCTGCACATTAGTACTGGTGGAACAAGGCCTGTAGGGCTAGGGTTACTGGGAGCACCTTTAACTTGGGTTAGTTAGTCTAACTTTAGTTATCCTAAAGCCTGCCAGGAGAAAATCCTTCATTTAGCGCACACATAAACTGAAGCAGCGCGACAACCGACGCCCCCGTGCGCACAAATGCAACGTTTTTTTCTGCTCGTACAGTGGTTTTATTTTTGCCGCTAAGTGGGCGGAGCCAGCCGTTGTATCCCTGAATGTGATTGGTCACCTCTTGAAGTGCTTGGACCATTCCTTGGGTACATGAAGCAAGCTGACGACGCAGAACCTGCTCTGGAGAACATGTTACAATGTGTGTGATTAATAAGAGCAGGCTCATCAGGCCAACTGAACCCTAACCAGCCTTGAAGAGGCCCTAACCCTATATATAGCTTATAATCTATATATAACTATAGCCAGGAAATAGAACCGTTAAACTAACCCTAGCTAGTGTAACGTAGTTGTTTAGTGTAACGATAGCGATCGTCTAATGAACTCTAACAAATCAGCGCTGTAGTTGTATATCTGTATTTATATATAATAGTAAAAACGAAATAAAAAAATGTAAATGCTCCTTGCATGAGGACTTTCCACGGCTATTTCTCGGGAATCAGAAAGATCTGTCTAAATGTGATGGGTTAGAGCAACCAATCAAATTCAGAGATACAATGGCCATGGCTGGCTCCGCCCACTTGGTGACTTTATGAATGGTGTTCTCCTCGCAGGCCTTACTATTGCTCTCGCCACAGGGAAGCCCTGTGCAGTCAAAGCACACGTTCTTTGGGTCTAGTTTCAAGCTTGTGCTTCCAGGGCACTCGGGAGCTGAAGGACTTGGTGAGGTTCCTGAAGAGGGAGTCCAGACGGCCGCTGGTGCTCAACGGAGTTCGGGAAGAGCTCTGACCATCAGGACGTGTTACCATGGCAACATGAAGATCAGGACAGGTTATTACGGCAGAGCTGCTGGCTGAAGTCTAACAGCATCCACACAGATCTGGACCTGCAGCTGATTTTCCATTTTTAACCGTGAACAATTTCATCTATGACGTTTACAAAGCCCAAAGGGACCCAGCGCTGGGACACGAGGGGACGTGTCCCAGCGCTGGGACACGAGGGGACGCGTCCCAGCACTGGGACACGAGGCGCTGGGACACGAGGGGACACGAGGGGACGCGTCCCAGCGCTGGGACACGAGGGGACGCGTCCCAGCGCTGGGACACGAGGGGACGTGTCCCAGCGCTGGGACACGAGGCGCTGGGACACGAGGGGACGCGTCCCAGCGCTGGGACACGAGGGGACGTGTCCCAGCGCTGGGACACGAGGGGACGTGTCCCAGCGCTGGGACACGAGGCGCTGGGACACGAGGGGACGCGTCCCAGCGCTGGGACACGTCCCCTCGTGTCCCAGCGCTGGGACACGAGGGGACGTGTCCCAGCGCTGGGACACGAGGCGCTGGGACACGAGGCGCTGGGACACGAGGGGACGCGTCCCAGCGCTGGGACACAAGACATCAACTCTCCGTATATGTGCACAACAGGGTGCTTCATGTAACCTTTCTTTGTGCATTGAAAGTAGTACTAACTAGTACTAACTAGTACTAACTAACCCTATTGAACTGTAGTTTGGTGGCTGTAGTCACCTCTGCGTTTCTCATCCATTTCTCAATATAAATGACGGTTAACTTAACTAACCCTAACTTAACTAACCCTAACCCTTAACTAACCCTAACCGTCACAATGAAATCAATATGCTACACCTGACTTATTTCACAATTAGATGCCATTTTTATTTCTATTAGATGTTATTTAATGGTTGTCAGTCAAATTAGATTTTTTTTCCAGTATTAATTATATGTAATTTATTGATGTATTTAATTATAGGATTACAAACATGTAAACACTTGTTTCAGAATAGGACTCACGTGAAAAAAAGACTTTTTATTCTCATATATATTATATATGATATAATATAATATATAATATATATTTATTCTCTTTGCGGGGCCAGTCTCCTGGTTAATATAATTTACTCGACAACCCCTAACCCTAACCTAGCTACCTAACCTTAACCTCTCCATTGCCCTCACCCTAACTATCCCCTTGGCTTTGATCCTTTAAATAAAAACATGTCCCCTCCCTCCAAGCGGAGGTTAGGGTTAGGGTTAGACCCTTAACCCTAACCCTAATAAAAACATGTCCCCTCCCTCCAAGCGGAGGTTAGGGTTAGACCCTTAACCCTAACCCTAATAAAAACATGTCCCCTCCCTCCAAGCGGAGGTTAGGGTTAGACCCTTAACCCTAACCCTAATAAAAACATGTCCCCTCCCTCCAAGCGGAGGTTAGGGTTAGACCCTTAACCCTAACCCTAATAAAAACATGTCCCCTCCCTCCAAGCGGAGGTTAGGGTTAGACCCTTAACCCTAATAAAAACATGTCCCCTCCCTCCAAGCGGAGGTTAGGGTTAGACCCTTAACCCTAACCCTAATAAAAACATGTCCCCTCCCTCCAAGCGGAGGTTAGGGTTAGACCCTTAACCCTAACCCTAATAAAAACATGTCCCCTCCCTCCAAGCGGAGGTTAGGGTTAGGGTTAGACCCTTAACCCTAACCCTAATAAAAACATGTCCCCTCCCTCCAAGCGGAGGTTAGGGTTAGACCCTTAACCCTAACCCTAATAAAAACATGTCCCCTCCCTCCAAGCAGAGGGCGTTCCCCTGCCTTCCTCGTTTTGCTACCTGTTTGTTATTTTCTTCATTAAAAGCCACCCACATGATTACCGTAATACTAGTAGTTCACATTTATTTCCTCCCTGCATCGGATTGGCATCCATCCAAATCTGCCGACGCGTGGGATCTGCGTCTGAGGTGTCCCTGGGGTCTTCTGAGGTGTCCCTGGGGTCCTCTGAGGTGTCCCTCGGTTGTTTGTTTTTCTTGTCAGCCCGTAGAACAAAGCCTGTAGTTTCCCCAGTACTTACCATGTTGTGGAGGGTTAGGCTGGTAGTTAACCCTAACTCTAACCCTTACTATATGTTGTGGAGGGTTAGGCTGGTAGTTAACCCTAACTCTAACCCTTACTATATGTTGTGGAGGGTTAACCCTAACTCTAACCCAATGCATTAATCAATAGCATTCACATTAACCTGTTTTTAGAACAGAACCCCATCTTTTAATTCCATTCTTATTCCTTTATCCACACCTGTACCATATACTGTTTCTATATTTATATACTTAGTATATAAATACATATCCTCCCATCATTACGGTGAGAAAATAAATGTCAGCCAACAAACATTTGTCTTAACAATGCAACCATCTTTATTTTGGACCATTTGATTATAGATCATGCTTCAAAACTTGGCTACAATACATGACAAAGAAATGTATTCATTGTCCCAAACAAGTTGAATAGAAGCTTGTGTTTTCAGTATTGAATTATACCAGTGGATGACTCCCCTGGCAGCATAAGATAATACCAGTGGATAAGACCAGTGGATGACTGCCCTGGCACCATGCGATAAGACCAGTGGATGACTGCCCTGGCACCATGCGATAAGACCAGTGGATGACTGCCCTGGCACCATGCGATAAGACCAGTGGATGATAAGACCTTGCAGCGACAGAGCGGTGGTGTTTCGCAGGAAGGAATGACTGCACTCTTAGTTTCAACATCTTTATTGGTTAACATTAACAACGGGAATTAAGGAGACGTTTCTAATAGTAACAGCTAGACAGACGGGTGCTCCTCTACTCCTGCTCCTCTACTCTGCTCCGTGTCCTCCTCCGCTCTGATCGTCACCCTTCTTCTTGTGGCCGGAGACGATGTCATCGATGCGCAGCAACAAGATGGCGGTCTGAGAGAGACAGCGTTATTTTAAATTGGTGTATTGTATTCTCAGTTGGTTTGCGGTACAATCCAACGCTTTTGAACATATGTTATCACACGCCATGACATTATCCAGATGAAGTTGGACATTATCCACACAGAAGAAGTTGGACATTATCCACACAGAAGAAAGGTTAGTCATTATCCACATTACATGAGACTGGGCTAGTTAGCAGAGTTCATCTAGCTTCAGGGTACGTTTAGTGCTAGGAAAGCGTACCTCCACAGCAGTCTTGTAGGTCTGGGCCTTGACAGCCAGCGGCTCCACGATGCCCAGGGCAGACATGTCAGCCAGCATCCCGGTCTCACCGTTCACTCCCCAGGAGGCGCTGTTGTCCTCTGTATGTTTAGCCTGGAGACAAACACTTACCCCTTAAAACACACTTAGGAATTCTGTTGCTGGATTCTGCTATCACAGAAACTAAAGGCCCTTGGATAACCTTTCTGGGGTAAACACTACTATATCTAGGCTATGTTAAGCCAGTTCAACCTGTACTATATAGAGGCTATGTTAAGCCAGTTCAACCTGTACTAGAGAGGCTATGTTAAGCCAGTTCAACCTGTACTATATCTAGGCTATGTTAAGCCAGTTCAACCTGTACTATAGAGGCTATGTTAAGCCAGTTCAACCTGTACTAGAGAGGCTATGTTAAGCCAGTTCAACATGTACTATAGAGGCTATGTTAAGCTGAGTACTCCTGTCCTCCAGTACAGGAAGTGTCTGGGTGTGTTTGTGGGGACCGTACCCTGAGAGAAGTCAAGACCCGGATGGTGGAGGCTCCACAGTTCTGGATGAGGGTTCTGGGTAGGACCTCGAGGGCCTGGGCAACGGCCCGGTACGGCCACTGCTCCACGCCCGTCAGTGCCCGGGAGCGCTCCGTCAGGCGCTTGGAGACAGCCATCTCTACGGCGCCACCTCCTGGCAGGAGGAACGGGTCCAGCAGGACGTTACGACACACCTGCATGGCGTCCTGGAGGTTCCTCTCCACCTCCTGCAGAAACATTAACATCCAATTAACCTTCTGGAGACTCCTCCATTAACCTGGTACAGACAGACTAGACAAGAGGTACAGACAGACTGGACGTGTTACAGACAGACATGTGGTACAGACAGACTAGACGTGTTACAGACAGACATGTGGTACAGACAGACAGACTAGACGTGTTACAGACAGACGTGTTACAGACAGACGTGTTACAGACAGACGTGGTACAGACAGACGTGGTACAGACAGACGTGGTACAGACAGACGTGGTACAGACAGACGTGGTACAGACAGACGTGGTACAGACATGTGGTACAGACATGTGGTACAGACATGTGGTACAGACATGTGGTACAGACATGTGGTACAGACAGACGTGGTACAGACAGACGTGGTACAGACAGACGTGGTACAGACAGACGTGGTACAGACAGACGTGGTACAGACAGACGTGGTACAGACAGACGTGGTACAGACAGACGTGGTACAGACAGACGTGGTACAGACAGACGTGGTACAGACAGACGTGGTACAGACAGACGTGGTACAGACAGACGTGGTACAGACAGACGTGGTACAGACAGACGTGGTACAGACAGACGTGGTACAGACAGACGTGGTACAGACAGACGTGGTACAGACAGCCGTGGGCCAAACCCGAGTGGTATGTAGCCTAACTATTGCAGCCTCAGTAGTAACAGGTCACCCTAGTTCCTAGAATGTGAAGCGAAACGAGGCTGCCTTGAAAGCTAGACTTTCAAACTGCGGTGCTGGCCAGCCTCTAGTCATCTTGGTGACATGCTGGTTATTTATGTTTAATATGTTAATAGTAGTTTAGCTTCAATTTATTCGTCCCAATGATGCATTCATCAACTTGTTCCCTTGTGTGCAAAACTCCTTAAATAAATCCCAATCAATGAATCCCATGTCTAACAGTTCCAGACACACACTCACAGCTAGGATCTCCTTGCTGGCCCCCCTCAGAAGGATGGTGCAGGCCTTGGGGTCTTTGCATTCGGTGACGAAGGTGAAATACTCGTCACCGATCTTCTTGACTTCAAAGAGACCGGCTCCAGTCCCGACGTCTTCCTCACGCAGCTCGTCTGTTCGGCTGGCGATGCGAGCCCCACAAGCCCTGTGGGTGGGTGGAGGTTAGGGTGGTGTATACACGTGTGGGTGGGTGGAGGTTAGGGTGGTGTATACACGTGTAGGTTAGGGTGGTGTATACACGTGTTGGTGGGTGGAGGTTAGGGTGGTGTATACACGTGTAGGTTAGGGTGGTGTATACACGTGTAGGTTAGGGTGGTGTATACACGTGTGGGTGGGTGGAGGTTAGGGTGGTGTATACACGTGTAGGTTAGGGTGGTGTATACACGTGTGGGTGGGTGGAGGTTAGGGTGGTGTATACACGTGTGGGTGGACGTTAGGGTGGTGTATACACGTGTGGGTGGGTGGAGGTTAGGGTGGTGTATACACGTGTGGGTGGACGTTAGGGTGGTGTATACACGTGTGGGTGGGTGGAGGTTAGGGTGGTGTATACACGTGTGGGTGGGTGGAGGTTAGGGTGGTGTATACACGTGTGGGTGGGTGGAGGTTAGGGTGGTGTATACACGTGTGGGTGGACGTTAGGGTGGTGTATACACGTGTGGGTGGGTGGAGGTTAGGGTGGTGTATACACGTGTGGGTGGGTGGAGGTTAGGGTGGTGTATACACGTGTGGGTGGGTGGAGGTTAGGGTGGTGTATACACGTGTGGGTGGGTGGAGGTTAGGGTGGTGTATACACGTGTAGGTTAGGGTAAGGGTGGTGTATACACGTGTTGGTGGGTGGAGGTTAGGGTGGTGTATACACGTGTGGGTGGGTGGACGTTAGGGTGGTGTATACACGTGTAGGTTAGGGTAATGTATACACGTGTGGGTGGGTGGAGGTTAGGGTGGTGTATACACGTGTGGGTGGGTGGAGGTTAGGGCTTTTATTTGGAAGGGTTATAGACGTCGTGGTTAACTTAGTTACCTCGCAATGCGGTTGTTGTCAGTCTTCCTCACCCTGCGGATGGCAGTGATGTTGGCCTTCACCAGGTAGTGTTGAGCCAAGTCTGGCAGAGGGAAACCATGTGGAGATACAGTTATTATATATGAACCTGAGGTGACCCTAACCCTTCACCAGGTGGAGATACAGTTATATATGAACCTGAGGTGACCCTAACCCTTCACCAGGTGGAGATACAGTTATTATATATGAACCTGAGGTGACCCTAACCCTTCACCAGGTGGAGATACAGTTATATATGAACCTGAGGTGACCCTAACCCTTCACCAGGTGGAGATACAGTTATTATATATGAACCTGAGGTGACCCTAACCCTTCACCAGGTGGAGATACAGTTATATATGAACCTGAGGTGACCCTAACCCTTCACCAGGTGGAGATACAGTTATATATGAACCTGAGGTGACCCTAACCCTTCACCAGGTGGAGATACAGTTATTATACATGAACCTGAGGTGACCCTAACCCTTCACCAGGTGGAGATACAGTTATATATGAACCTGAGGTGACCCTAACCCTTCACCAGGTGGAGATACAGTTATATATGAACCTGAGGTGACCCTAACCCTTCACCAGGTGGAGATACAGTTATTATATATGAACCTGAGGTGGCCCTAACGCTTCACCAGGTGGAGATACAGTTATATATGAACCTGAGGTGACCCTAACCCTTCACCAGGTGGAGATACAGTTATATATGAACCTGAGGTGGCCCTAACCCTTCACCAGGTGGAGATACAGTTATATATGAACCTGAGGTGACCCTAACCCTTCACCAGGTGGAGATACAGTTATTATATATGAACCTGAGGTGACCCTAACCCTTCACCAGGTGGAGATACAGTTATTATATATGAACCTGAGGTGACCCTAACCCTTCACCAGGTGGAGATACAGTTATTATACATGAACCTGAGGTGACCCTAACCCTTCACCAGGTGGAGATACAGTTATATATGAACCTGGGGTGACCCTAACCCTTCACCAGGTGGAGATACAGTTATTATATATGAACCTGAGGTGACCCTAACCCTTCACCAGGTGGAGATACAGTTATATATGAACCTGAGGTGACCCTAACCCTTCACCAGGTGGAGATACAGTTATATATGAACCTGAGGTGACCCTAACCCTTCACCAGGTGGAGATACAGTTATTATACATGAACCTGAGGTGACCCTAACCCTTCACCAGGTGGAGATACAGTTATTATACATGAACCTGAGGTGGCCCTAACCCTTCACCAGGTGGAGATACAGTTATATATGAACCTGAGGTGACCCTAACCCTTCACCAGGTGGAGATACAGTTATATATGAACCTGAGGTGACCCTAACCCTTCACCAGGTGGAGATACAGTTATATATGAACCTGAGGTGACCCTAACCCTTCACCAGGTGGAGATACAGTTATATATGAACCTGAGGTGACCCTAACCCTTCACCAGGTGGAGATACAGTTATTATATATGAACCTGAGGTGACCCTAACCCTTCACCAGGTGGAGATACAGTTATATATGAACCTGAGGTGACCCTAACCCTTCACCAGGTGGAGATACAGTTATTATACATGAACCTGAGGTGACCCTAACCCTTCACCAGGTGGAGATACAGTTATTATACATGAACCTGAGGTGACCCTAACCCTTCACCAGGTGGAGATACAGTTATATATGAACCTGAGGTGACCCTAACCCTTCACCAGGTGGAGATACAGTTATTATACATGAACCTGAGGTGACCCTAACCCTTCACCAGGTGGAGATACAGTTATTATACATGAACCTGAGATGCCCTTCTCAGTACAGAACATTAATATACATGTATTAGTATATATAATAACTAGGTATTAGTATAGATCAACATGTACCTGAGATGCCCTTCTCAGTACAGAACATTAATATACATGTATTAGTATATATAATAACTAGGTATTAG
The DNA here is from genome assembly GCA_026745465.1 of Lota lota. Lineage (NCBI taxonomy): Eukaryota > Metazoa > Chordata > Actinopteri > Gadiformes > Lotidae > Lota > Lota lota. Next base: position 739,254 of record JACYXH010000453.1, read on the forward strand.
TATAGATCAACATGAACCTGAGATGCCCTTCTCAGTACAGAACATTAATATACATGTATTAGTATATATAATAACTAGGTATTAGTATAGATCAACATGTACCTGAGATGCCCTTCTCAGTACAGAACATTAATATACATGTATTAGTATATATAATAACTAGGTATTAGTATAGATCAACATGTACCTGAGATGCCCTTCTCAGTACAGAACATTAATATACATGTATTAGTATATATAATAACTAGGTATTAGTATAGATCAACATGTACCTGAGATGCCCTTCTCAGTAAACACCAGGTCTGGCTTCATTCTGACGATGTCACCACAGATCTGTTGGATGTACTCTTCCTCCATCTGAAGGATCCGAGAAAAGTCTTCCTCACGGCTGATCTCGATGTCAGTCTAGATGGGGATTGATAAAGTTCTTACTTACACCCACGGTATCAAAGTATGGTGTGTTTACTATGTAGTACTAGTACCAGAGTACTGTTTAGCATGTAGTACCTGACTCTCTCCCTTCTTGTACTCCAGAGAACAGTCTAGGAGGATGATTCGCGGGTCTTTGATCAGACGCTTCATCCTAGGATGGGTGACATCTTTGTTGACCATGACACCTCGCAGGACACAGGAGTCATCGATGATTCCCCCTGGAACCTGACAACACACTGCGCATTAGTACCAGTGGAACAACACACTGCCCATTAGTACCAGTGGAACAACACACTGCCCATTAGTACCAGTGGAACAACACACTGCCCATTAGTACCAGTGGAACAACACACTGCCCATTAGTACCAGTGGAACAACACACTGCCCATTAGTACCAGTGGAACAACACACTGCCCATTAGTACCAGTGGAACAACACACTGCGCATTAGTACCAGTGGAACAACACACTGCGCATTAGTACCAGTGGAACAACACACTGCCCATTAGTACCAGTGGAACAACACACTGCCCATTAGTAACAGTGGAACAACACACTGCCCATTAGTACCAGTGGAACAACACACTGCCCATTAGTACCAGTGGAACAACACACTGCCCATTAGTACCAGTGGAACAACACACTGCCCATTAGTACCAGTGGAACAACACACTGCCCATTAGTACCAGTGGAACAACACACTGCCCATTAGTACCAGTGGAACAACACACTGCCCATTAGTACCAGTGGAACAACACACTGCGCATTAGAACCAGTGGAACAACACACTGCCCATTAGTACTAGCAGTACTACCTAGCAGACAGGTGGTCCAGTCTAGGAACCAGGGCTGTAGGGCTAACCTAGCAGACAGGTGGTCCAGTCTAGGAACCAGGCCTGTAGGGCTAACCTAGCAGACAGGTGGTCCAGTCTAGGAACCAGGCCTGTAGGGCTAACCTAGCAGACAGGTGGTCCAGTCTAGGAACCAGGGCTGTAGGGCTAACCTAGCAGACAGGTGGTCCAGTCTAGGAACCAGGGCTGTAGGGCTAACCTAGCAGACAGGTGGTCCAGTCTAGGAACCAGGGCTGTAGGGCTCATGCATGAATAAAAGACATTAGTCTGTTGGCTTATTAACCCGACCTGCTGCTGTTTTCAAAGCTTTGGTGGTGGGTCACACCGTGGTCATTAGTGCAGGAAAAAGGAGCATCCTTGGAACTTTACCTTCTCCACTTTGGCGTACTTCTTGATGTCGATCTCCTTGCGGCCGTTCTCCTCCAGCTCCACAATCTTGACGGCGTCCAGCGCGATGTTGCACGCCATGTCGGACCAGCGGCTCAGCGCCTTGGTGTTGATGGCTGAGTTGATTATCTTCAGCATGACGGAGCGGTCTGTAAGATCTACAGGGACACTGAGAGATACACCATCAGTACCTCCATCAGTACCACCCAGAGACACCATCACTACCTCCATCACTACCACCCCGAGACACCATCAGTACCACCATCACTACCAACCCAGAGACACCATCAGTACCTCCATCAGTACCACCCCGAGACACCATCACTACCTCCATCACTACCACCCCGAGACACCATCAGTACCTCCATCACTACCAACCCAGAGACACCATCACTACCAACCCAGAGACACCATCACTACCAACCCAGAGACACCATCACTACCAACCCAGAGACACCATCACTACCAACCCAGAGACACCATCACTACCAACCCAGAGACACCATCACTACCAACCCAGAGACACCATCACTACCAACCCAGAGACACCATCACTACCAACCCAGAGACACCATCACTACCAACCCAGAGACACCATCACTACCAACCCAGAGACACCATCACTACCAACCCAGAGACACCATCACTACCAACCCAGAGACACCATCACTACCAACCCAGAGACACCATAACTACCAACCCAGAGACACCATAACTACCAACCCAGAGACACCATAACTACCAACCCATTAACAAAGCTAGTCAATCCTAAATCACAGCTACCGTCCATCCTCTCATTTACAGTGTGGTTTTTATCAGTTAGTCCTTTATCACAATAGTCTAGCCCTGGGGTCGGCCAGTCCTAGGGTCGGCCAGTCCTAGGGTCATCTAGTCCTGGGGTCATCTAGTCCAGGGTTACCTTATCTCTCGGAGAGTCTCCAACATGTCTTCCAGGGCATGCCGGTAAGCTCCGATGATCACTGTGGGATGCATCTGTTGCTCCAGGAACTGCTCAGCCACAGACAGCATCTCCCCAGCTGCAACACACACGCACACACCATCATGACCTGCCTGCATCATCATACCCTTACCACACCGTTGTAGATCCAAAGAGGAGGATGTAGCTAGACCATGGATACAAGGAGGAGGATGTAGCTAGACCATGGATACAAGGAGGAGGATGTAGCTAGACCATGGATACAAGGAGGAGGATGTAGCTAGACCATGGATACAAGGAGGATGTAGCTAGACCATGGATACAAGGAGGAGGATGTAGCTAGACCATGGATATAAGGAGGAGGATGTAGCTAGACCATGGATACAAGGAGGAGGATGTAGCTAGACCATGGATACAAGGAGGAGGATGTAGCTAGACCATGGATACAAGGAGGAGGATGTAGCTAGACCATGGATATAAGGAGGATGTAGCCAGACCATGGATATAAGGAGGAGGATGTAGCTAGACCATGGATACAAGGAGGAGGATGTAGCTAGACCATGGATACAAGGAGGATGTAGCTAGACCATGGATATAAGGAGGAGGATGTAGCTAGACCATGGATACAAGGAGGATGTAGCTAGACCATGGATATAATTGCGAAAGTGATTAAAAGTTACACGAGTTGAATTAAATGTCATGGCTCCATTATGCCTACTGTCACTTATTGGATGTATATGGAATAAAGTACACTAAACACAGGGTTATAATTAATGCTTAATTAAATTCCCTCAAACCTAAATCTTAAACCACATAATGTCAAACATAACGATCATTATTTTAATTGCTTATTGTATGTTTCACCGATATATGGTGTGAAAATGATCTTTATGATCAGTACTATTAGTGGTACTAGTAATAATAGGGTTAGTAGTACTAAGTGTTAGTGGCAGTAGTAGTAATAGTGGCAGTAATAGTAATAGTGGCAGTAGTAGTAATAGTGGCAGCAGTAGCAGTAATAGTAATAGTGGCAGCAGTAGCAGTAATAGTGGCAGTAGTAGTAGTCAGAATAGTGGCAGCAGTTGCAGCAATAGTTGTGGCAGTAGTAATATGGTAACAGTAGTAATAGTAATTTTGTAGTAACAGCAGTAATATAGTAACAGTGGTGTAGTAGTAGTAATAGTAATATTAGTAGAACCAGTAGAACCAGTAGAACCAGTACTTGGCCTTACCCAGGATGATGACAGATGTGGTCCCGTCCCCCACCTCCTCATCTTGGGTGCGGCTAATCTCAATCATGGATTTGGCAGCAGGATGCTGCACCTGGATCTGTCACCATGGAAACCAGGTAAAGCATTAACTTCCCATTACAGGTAGGGCTGCACATTATATGGTTTCAGCGACCACAAAACTCTTATCAAAAACACGGTCTTAATCTCAACGAGTACTCGTTTTGTAGGGTTAGGGTTAAGCCAGTTTAACCTGTGTTATAGAGTCCATGTGCGATGGCTCTATAACACAAGTTAACCGTCTCCTGGGTTAGGGTTAAGCCAGTTTAACCTGTGTTATAGAGTCCATGTGCGATGGCTCTATAACACAAGTTAACCGTCTCCTGGGTTAGGGTTAAGCCAGTTTAACCTGTGTTATAGGCCATGTGCGATGGCTCTATAACACAGGTTAACCGTCTCCTGGGTAAACACTGCTCGATACACGGGACTCACACCGGTCTTTAGTTCCCAGCGTCACATCGCTGTAATAGCAAACATATTTGTAACTTAAAGCTAGGGTAGGATATTTAGCAATCAAATGCAAAAACCCCCGCTATTTTCCCCATCATGGAAAAGTTGGACTAATGACCTCATTTGAACCAATAGAGATGATCAGGAACACATTTCTGCAGTTAGCAGTTAGTTGATATTGCGGATACATTTCATGTTCCAAACACGGATACAAAGCCATCATCTTGCATTTCAAAGTAATGCGTGCCGTCCCCTTTACACGCTGAGGAATAAGGGTTACCTCTCTTAGGATGGCGTTGCCGTCGTTGGTCATGACGATGCCTCCCATGGGGTCCAACAGCATCTGGATTAGGGTTACATGGCATTAACTGTTTGATAGCCATCAGGGTCAGTAAGGTAACAGGGTTAGCTAACCCATGGGGTCCAACAGCATCTGGATTAGGGTTACATGGCATTAACTGTTTGATAGCCATCAGGGTCAGTATGGTAACAGGGTTAGCTAACCCATGGGGTCCAACAGCATCTGGATTAGGGTTAGATTAGGGTTAGCAGGCTGCCAATTAATTCACTGACCCTTAACATGAAAGGTCATTCTGTTTAATAAACTAATTATATTGTCTCTTTACGCAGTAAACGGACGGTACATCTAATTTTAGAAGCGTAAAGTATGTCCTGGGGATGATGCTAGTTAGCCCACCTTCATCATGGCTCTCGGACCCAGACAGGTCCGGATGACATCTGCTATGGTCTGGAAGAACAGAAGAAGACGCATTAAACCCATGATGATTTAAAAGTCCAACACTAGGGTACAACCACAGTTCAACATGTCCAATACATTCACTAATAGTTCCACATGCCTCTGGACACAATTGGATAAAACTACAACCATTCACAGCATTGGAACATGTAATAAATAAATTGCAGCCATATTCGTTGTTTATCATATCAAATCATATCAAACCCGCCCCATATGACATAAACGGTTGTGATTGGCTCGACCCGGGTCAGGTCTGCCAGAAACCGGTCTGAACGGGAGGGGGCCAGACAGTAGACAGACAAAATATATATAACATGAGCTTGCAGGTTGTCTGGTTCCCAGGCTAGGTTTAGTATAGTGGTTACAGTGAAGTACGTAGTTTAATGCCATTTATTGTAGTTGTATGTATGATTACATAATAAAGATGTTGGCTTACCTTGGCAGCATTGATATTCCCGGTCTGGACCTTCCTACCAGACTCTCTCTTTATGTTCTGATCTGAAGAAGAAGAAATTTTATATATATATATATATATATATATATATATATATATATATATATATAATAAAATGTGGTATCACAGCGCTAACTAATGGACAGTTATACAAATTCGTTTAGAAAAAGATGTGCGTGTCTAACACTAACGTCACACACACACAACAGCACAAGTGCAGAAATAGCGTGTTAAGCACCGTGTCCGGTAAGTGAATACTTACAAAGCATCAGCAGGCTAGCTTCAAACAAGAGGATAGCTAGCCGTGTGTACCTTAGCAGGCTAACTTCCAACATAACGATAACCCTAGCAGGCTAGCTTCACACTTAAGGCTAGCTAGCCGTGTATAGCTTAGCAGGCTAACTTCACACATAACGATAAGTTAGCAGGCTAGCTTCACACATGAGGATAGCTAGCCGTGTATAGCTTAGCATGGTAACTTCACACATAATGATAGCTAGCCGTGCGTAGCTGGCAGGCTAGCTTCAACCATAACGATGGCTAGCCGTGAGTAACTGGCAGGCTAGCTTCACCCACAATGATGGCTAGCTGGGCGTAGTTTAGCATCCTGTTAGCAGGAGGAAGCACATGCGTCTCACGCTAACCGGTAAGATGCCGAGTCGGACTTAAGAAATGCTCAACCATTTGGAATTGGATGTTACAAAAACGCCAGTTGTAGTACTTCACTATGTTGTAGTATTGTATATGTTGTATTATTGTATGGAATTGTACTTACTGAGCACTAAAACCTGCTGGCCGAACATCTTGACAGGGTGTACGGTATGGAAGGTTCGAGGAGGCACGAGAAGAAGGAGCGACCGCTGGAGGGGCGGGACACTAGCACTCACTGACCAATAGGATGCGAGCACATCCATGTCACACGGGCTTCTACCAATTGGATAAATTAAATACAAGTTCATTAGTCGATGATATGAAAGCTTTGTCGGGATATAACCAAATCACTATTCACTTGCAGTACAGACGCATCATAGATTATGTAATAAAAAAATAACGTCCCATTAATAATATGAGTAACAACCCATAAATCAAGAAATGCACAAATGAATCCATCACCTTAAGTACATGTTGCAGTCTATTGTGATAGAGTTAAAGTCACAATGTGTAACATTTCAACGAACTCTGAGCTCAAAATAACCTGGACATATCTGTAGTCAATGCTGATCAATATTGATTTCAATAATGCTATCAATAAGATCACATTCTAAAGCTGTTGCATTTTACAAATACTTACTTTCGTTTCACTTTCCCAAGTAAAACAATTAAGTTATGTTCCAAACAATAACAACACCCCACGTATGCCATAATACATAAAACAGTAATTATCCTCAGAGACCTGTAAGTCACACCAGACCTGAATGGTGAGCCCATGTACCCTTAGTTAACAGTGTTATACTATCTCTAGACATAGAATAGTTTGCACATGCCAACCGGGCTTACTAACATTGGATGCAGTACATGTACTTCTCGTATCATAAAGTGTTTCTTCATTTTATAAGATACTCCCGAGTGCTTCAGCATTGTAGCTAGTGCATTACTTATAGTATGTATGGTTACGCAGTATGACATACAGATGGGTATACAGTAAAACATACAGTGTTCATTGGTTATTGGTTATAGCTTCCCATAGGGTTGCACAGTGTTATAGTAAAACATACATGGATGCATGACCAGTGTATTACTTTTAAGCGCGCCTATAGTTATGATAAAACAATGCTTAGGTTTATATAGAATGTGATTAATAAAGAGTAACATCCCTTACGTCCCATACCTTCTAATATATCTGGACACCGATGACAACATTACTTGACAGTAACAACCCATAAATCAAGAAATGCACAAATGAATCCATCACCTTAAGTACATGTTGCAGTCTACTGTGATAGAGTTAAAGTCACAATGTGTAACATTTCAACGAACTCTGAGCTCAAAATAACCTGGACATATCTGTAGTCAATGCTGATCAATAGTGATTTCAATAATGCTATCAATAAGATCACATTCTAAAGCTGTTGCATTTTACAAATAAAACAAGCTGGCCAGCCCGTGCTTTGTTTACAAGAATACTATGCTGCGTTCCCTTAAACTGGGAAGTCTGAAGTAGGAATGACTTCACACCCGAGTCAACCCGAGTCCAGAACAACAAGTCGGAAAAGCAAGATGCCATTTATAATTAACAGTAACCTTACCAGTTCTAGCCAGGTTAACCATTGTAAGCAATAGCAGTTGACATAGCATTATGCTGTATTTTGCAAATACAAACACCGTAGCCACGGATGGAAGTCAGACATTACTGTGGGTACGATTTAATAAGACACAAATAAGACAGAATTGCTAATAAACAGTACATTACTACAGCTTCCACTACTGTTTATGTACGGAGCAGCCATCTTGTATGGTGAGGTTGTGACCTCACCATACAAGATGGCTTTCAGTTGAAATGTCAGACCGGGAACTCAAACGTTCTGACTTCCCAGTTTATGGAACGCACCATTAACCCCCAAAACCTATATACCTAGCTACGCTAGTTCACGTCCCACAGTTGCACAGCCAGTCACAGTGGACAGAACTTTAATTGTGAAAGCCTCCTGCCTACTAACTTGTAGTCCTTTCACACATGCACTGTAAACCGGACATTCTCCGGATTCTCCCAGGAGGGGCTGTATGTGTGAACGCAAATGTCAGAATCCGCCCCTCTGGAGTTTATCCGGCCAGGCCCCTATTGTAAAGTCTGGAGAGCCAGAGAATTCCCAACGAGCTAGTGGGCGTGTTGCTGACGTTTCTATCATGCGACTGGCGCGTGATAGTTCCTGTGTGATGGGCCTGTAAGAGGGACTCAAGCTTAGACACTTGTGGGAATATGATGATAGTATCTTATTTCATTGATTGAATGTCAAATGTGTGTCTCAAATAAAAGTGTGAATGATTTGGGGGGGACGGGGACATTCTATTGTTATTTTTGCTCTATTCATATTCATATAATGTAACTGGTAACGGTCCCATCCCTCTAGGTTGCACACACACACACACACACAGACACAGACACACACACAGACACACACACACACACACACACACATATAGCATATGTCTATGACAACGTATGGATACTCAGCCATTCTTCCTCTTGGCTTCAGATGTCTGCTAAGAAGCATAGAGCCATGGGGGCTGAGGAGTGGGTGTGCCGCCTGAAGGCATGTGCCTCTTCTGGCACTTGGCCCTCAAGGGCAGGGAACAGGCCATCTCAGAGGCAGGCCAAGTGGTTCAACCTCTACCAGAAGGTAACCTTTAGAGTAAACAGATTGTGTCTGTACGTAAATCTTACATTTCAGTTGATTACAGATTGAGAAATGTCCCAAGCAAATGCGTGGGCAGACCTCACTCTTCAGACATGTACCTGTGTGTGGCTATCACCCCCGGCAGGTACAATTTAGAGCCTGGTTGAAAGAAATGCATTATGTAGGCTTACTATTTGTTATGTGGACAAAATCCCATAATGAATAATATTGATTAGTATTAATGCTTGCTTCATGGGTTAGTCTTTCTCAGTCTGCTAGTAGTTCTGCAGCATCCAGGCCAGCTGCTCCTGCCCCGGCCCCTGCAGCTACCTCAGCCTCAGCTGCCCCTGCAGCTACCTCAGCCTCCACCTCAGCTGCCCCTGCAGCTACCTCAGCCTCAGCGGCCCCTGCAGCTACCTCAGCCTCAGCGGCCCCTGCAGCTACCTCAGCCTCAGCTGCCCCTGCAGCTACCTCAGCCTCCACCTCAGTGGCCCCTGCAGCTACCTCAGCCTCAGCGGCCCCTGCAGCTACCTCAGCCTCCGCCTCAGCTGCCCCTGCAGCTACCTCAGCCTCAGCTGCCCCTGCAGCTACCTCAGCCTCAGCGGCCCCTGCAGCTACCTCAGCCTCAGCTGCCCCTGCAGCTACCTCAGCCTCAGCGGCCCCTGCAGCTACCTCAGCCTCCGCCTCAGCTGCCCCTGCAGCTACCTCAGCCTCAGCGGCCCCTGCAGCTACCTCAGCCTCAGCGGCCCCTGCAGCTACCTCAGCCTCAGCTGCCCCTGCAGCTACCTCAGCCTCCACCTCAGTGGCCCCTGCAGCTACCTCAGCCTCAGCTGCCCCTGCAGCTACCTCAGCCTCAGCTGCCCCTGCAGCTACCTCAGCCTCAGCTGCCCCTGCAGCTACCTCAGCCTCAGCTGCCCTGCAGCTACCTCAGCCTCCACCTCAGCTGCCCCTGCAGCTACCTCAGCCTCAGCGGCCCCTGCAGCTACCTCAGCCTCAGCTGCCCCTGCAGCTACCTCAGCCTCCGCCTCAGCTGCCCCTGCAGCTACCTCAGCCTCAGCTGCCCCTGCAGCTACCTCAGCCTCCACCTCAGCTGCCCCTGCAGCTACCTCAGCCTCAGCTGCCCCTGCAGCTACCTCAGCCTCAGCGGCCCCTGCAGCTACCTCAGCCTCAGCTGCCCCTGCAGCTACCTCAGCCTCCACCTCAGCTGCCCCTGCAGCTACCTCAGCCTCAGCTGCCCCTGCAGCTACCTCAGCCTCAGCTGCCCCTGCAGCTACCTCAGCCTCAGCCTCCGCGGCGCCTGCAGCTACCTCAGCCTCAGCTGCCCCTGCAGCTACCTCAGCCTCAGCTGCCCCTGCAGCTACCTCAGCCTCAGCTGCCCCTGCAGCTACCTCAGCCTCAGCCTCCGTGGCGCCTGCAGCTACCTCAGCCTCAGCCTCCGCGGCGCCTGCAGCTACCTCAGCCTCCGCCTCAGCGGTGCCTGCAGCTACCTCAGCCTCCGCCTCAGCTCCCCCTGCAGCTACCTCAGCCTCAGCTGCCCCTGCAGCTACCTCAGCCTCCGCCTCAGCTGCCCCTGCAGCTACCTCAGCCTCAGCTGCCCCTGCAGCTACCTCAGCCTCCGCCTCAGTGGTGCCTGCAGCTACCTCAGCCTCAGCCTCCGCCTCAGTGGTGCCTGCAGCTACCTCAGCCTCCGCCTCAGCGGTGCCTGCAGCTACCTCAGCCTCAGCCTCCGCGGCGCCTGCAGCTACCTCAGCCTCCGCAGTGCCTGTACAGAGCCCTGGCAGGCCGGCATTGAAGGTGTCAATGGTGAATGTTTCCATCACATTAATTCCCATGTCATTCACCTGGTTTACCCTGATCAGCTCATGTCAGATCTGTGTATTTACATTTTTTTCATGTGTATCATTGTACGGTATTGGTGTGTACTATGTTCTTTTTTACACTATTTTATTACAACTATTCATGTTTGATTTTCAGTTTGATAAAGCGCGGTTTGGTGAGACTTTGTCTGCTGCAGCCAGGCCTAATCTAAACGTTACTAGGAAACCTGTTGAGGTGATCCATGTAGCTATAGCTGTGCCTGATGCCTAAGAACACCGCCATCAAGCAATACACTGTCCTTGTTTTATAAATGGACTTCATCAGGTACGTTGCCCCCTCTCTCACAGCATCCCTCCAGCCCTGCCACTACCCCAGCTGGGAGAAGCCCTCCATCCCCTACCCCAGCTGGGAGAAGCCCTCCATCCCCTACCCCAGCTGGGAGAAGCCCTCCATCCGCTACCCCAGCTGGGAGAAGCCCTCCATCCCCTACCCCAGCTGGGAGAAGCCCTCCATCCCCTACCCCAGCTGGGAGAAGCCCTCCATCCGCTACCCCAGCTGGGAGAAGCCCTCCATCCGCTACCCCAGCTGGGAGAAGCCCTCCATCCGCTACCCCAGCTGGGAGAAGCCCTCCATCCCCTACCCCAGCTGGTAGAAGCCCTCCATCCCCTACCCCAGCTGGTAGAAGCCCTCCATCCGCTACCCCAGCTGGGAGAAGCCCTCCATCCGCTACCCCAGCTGGGAGAAGCCCTCCATCCCCGACCCCAGCTGGGAGAAGCCCTCCATCCGCTACCCCAGCTGGGAGAAGCCCTCCATCCGCTACCCCAGCTGGGAGAAGCCCTCCATCCCCGACCCCAGCTGGGAGAAGCCCTCCATCCGCTACCCCAGCTGGGAGAAGCCCTCCATCCGCTACCCCAGCTGGGAGAAGCCCTCCATCCGCTACCCCAGCTGGGAGAAGCCCTCCATCCCCGACCCCAGCTGGGAGAAGCCCTCCATCCGCTACCCCAGCTGGGAGAAGCCCTCCATCCGCTACCCCAGCTGGGAGAAGCCCTCCATCCGCTACCCCAGCTGGGAGAAGCCCTCCATCCCCGACCCCAGCTGGGAGAAGCCCTCCATCCCCTACCCCAGCTGGGAGAAGCCCTCCATCCCCTACCCCAGCTGGGAGAAGCCCTCCATCCCCTACCCCAGCTGGGAGAAGCCCTCCATCCGCTACCCCAGCTGGGAGAAGCCCTCCATCCCCTACCCCAGCTGGGAGAAGCCCTCCATCCCCTACCCCAGCTGGGAGAAGCCCTCCATCCCCTACCCCAGCTGGGAGAAGCCCTCCATCCGCTACCCCAGCTGGGAGAAGCCCTCCATCCGCTACCCCAGCTGGGAGAAGCCCTCCATCCGCTACCCCAGCTGGGAGAAGCCCTCCATCCCCGACCCCAGCTGGGAGAAGCCCCCTTCTAGAGACATATCAGGCCCACCTCCCCTTTCTGTCTGCCCCATCCAGCTCTGTTATATCATCTGTGAGGACCGGCTCTTCCCCTCTGGTTAGTGCAACTGTAATAACCTCTATACTGGGGTTACATACTTTAGCGTGTAGCGGATAAATGTTTGCTGTCCCCTCAGCAGTGCTTCCACATGCCCCTCGCCAGAAAAAGACTTCTAACAGGACTGGTTTATTTTTTAAATAAACATGTTTATACATTTTAACAAATCTTTGAATCATTTTATTTGCTGGTGAAATCATTCTAAACATTTTGTGTTATGCAGTCAGATCCGCCCCCCTAAAGAAAGCAACATACTGTAATGTATATTTTTGAGCGTGCACATATACTGTATATATATGTATATTATTGACTGTTCTTTTTTAACCGAACATTTTAGATAGCAGTCTTTTTTCTGCCATGCAACATTAGTGGTTAAACAAACCGTAGCTTATTTTGGATTTATTTTGGTCATTTAAATGAATAATATCAGTGTTTTATAGATAAAACACTTTTGTGAAGGTGAAGGCTGAAACTAAATTGACCCTACACTTCACAATACAAATAATAAATATAGAAACAGCGTGCTAAAGAGTGGACAGGTGTGCTGTGAATAGCTATGGCTATAAAAATAGTGTAACAGAGAATGGCATAGTAAATAGAACATTCCCATTAAAGTAAGTGCATGTGTGTGTAAATATGGCACAAGGATAATTATATTTACGCAAGAGATCTTAAATACATCCATAAAAACACAACAGTGCTGATTTTTATTATCAGTCTTGAACTGGTGACCTTGTGATCCACTCCAAGGCTGAACAATGGCACAAAACCCCATACAAAGCTGTCTAACAATATATATATATATAAATAATTAATTGTAATGAATAAAAACAATTGAATAGGTGGACAATTTAAAGAAGCCTCAATTTATCTCTCTTTCCCTTCCCTTTTCCCTTTTTCTAAAATGTTCCTCTCTTTTTCCTCCCATTTCTTCTTCCCCTTTTTCCGCTTTCTCTCTTTCCGCTTTATGTTATAAGAAGTGTGTTAATGGGGTTTTATAGGTCAACATTCATTCACATATATTTAGCTATTACTCGGGTTGGTTTAAAGTCCTTCAGGGACGCCAACAGTATGCAAGTGGCGCTGAAACACATGAGGACGTAGTACTCCCTCATGTGTTTCTAGCTCCGCTTGTGTCTGTAAAGCCCGGATAATGCAGGATATACGTGAATGAATTTAGTCAAACACACTGAGACAGGCCAAAGAAAGGTTGGTGCTGTTACTGCATTAATGGGTTATGAATGCCCTTCATGTTTGGTTATGAATGTCTTCTAAATCTGCAATGTGGTTTAGTTTACTAGTTTACTTTTTGCATCAATTCACTTCACAGTACGATGACTGAAGAGAGTTGATGTACACCAGTGTCCTATTCCCCATCCACCCTGAGGATCCCTGGCTACACCTGCACACGAATCTACACACCATAGTGATATGACTTTACTGTTTCAACTTTTAAAACAAACTACATGAGGCCACACCACGTTTTGGGGAAGTATGTTTAGATCAATGTTTTGATTTGTCTATTTTATTTCTGTACACCATATGTATGATCCAAGCTCTTGTATTTGTAACCCCGTAGCTTTTTAAGGGAGCGACTAAAGGGACAAGGCTGGAAGCAAACCTGAGCCCTGATCTTCTTTCTAACCCTAATGCCTCAAGTAAATGAACTCGCTAACCTTAACCCTAACCCTTGTCAATGTAACCTAAACATCTGAAATGTCAACTCTCTTACCTACCCCTTAACTTGACCATAATGCATAAACATCTCAAAGGCCTAAATTCACTAACCCAATATCTCAACTCAACCCAATATGTAAACATCTCTAATGCCTTAACTTCTCTAAAATGCCCAGACTCGCATACCTAATGAGTAACCTAATGCATAAAGTTGACCTAATTCCTAAACTTGACAATCTTTAATATAATAAGTAATGGCTATACCAAACGGGGCCTAAACTTAACCCTAACTAACTGTATACGCAAGCATCCCTAAAATGTCCTATTTGAAACGTTATACAAAGCTAACCATCTTAATCTTAAACCCATAGCATACTTTTTTAAACTGTAAACCAGCCTTGTCCATCGGCTGCTCCGCTTTATTGTTAAACAAAACTTTTTCCCCATCAGGGTTTTGAGTTTGACTCCTTGAGGGCTTGAAGTGCTTTGTATGATATGTGAAGAGTTGTTGTTTGATAAATAAACATGCTTTGTCTTTACCCATTTTGTTTTTATGTTTGCTTTTGTAATGAGGAATCGGGCCCACGGCACCGTAACGATCTTACCACTTGGGCAAAGTCACGTCACGTTGTGCTTTGTGACCCTCAGGCTCTCTGTGCGTGCGTCAATGTTTAGTTTGAGAGCTAAAAGGTTGTCCAAATTGAAAATGCAAAAAGACGATGACTAATCCACAACGAGGGAATTGTGAATAACCTATTTTAACGTTGGTTCAAAGGCCATATGTTTGATCTGCATGTCGGCTATCGCAGTAACCAAAGAATCCAATGAGATGGTACTATCGCTTTATGGAATGTATGTAATGGGTTCAGAGGTCAAGTCAAAGTGCAGAGCCTCTGAATTCACCATGAGGGTAGCATAGTGTTTCATGGATTGTTACAACAATTAAATCCTTGACAGATTGTGAAATGCTAAAGCGAATGACATTGTGGTCCAATGTTTGTACCCTTTAGTAATTTATAAGATCAGAACACAAAGGCGTGCATCGCTGAAACCGACAGTGGAACCGTAGATGCAGTTTGTAGCAGGTGTTGGTCTCCTAAAAGAACCAACAGTAAGAGTGTTTTTGTCTGAGCTTGTAGACATCAGATCTGTAAGGTTTGGATTACTTGTCATTAGAGTGAAGTCATGGATACGACGCTAGGTTGAAAGGAGTATAAAGGTGGAGAACTGGATAATGTATTTCACAACATTTATTAGTTGCATAGTATGATGATTTGTTGTTGCTGCTCATTTAAATACAGTAGGATTATGGTGATGTTGTATCATAAACATGTGTCACTTTTAAATGATGCCAATATACACTGCTCAAAAAAATAAAGGGAACACTTAAACAACACAATGTAACTCCAAGTCAATCACACTTCTGTGAAATCAAACTGTCCACTTAGGAAGCAACACTGACCATAAATTGCACATGCTGTTGTGCAAATGGAATAGACAACAGGTGGAAATTATAGGCAATTAGCAAGACACCCCCAATAAAGGAGTGGTTCTGCAGGTGGGGACCACAGACCACTTCTCAGTTCCTATGCTTCCTGGCTGATGTTTTGGTCACTTTTAAAGGCTGGCGGTGCTTTCACTCTAGTGGTAGCATGAGCCGGAGTCTACAACCCACACAAGTGCCTCAGGTAGTGCAGCTCATCCAGGATGGCACATCAATGCGAGCTGTGGCAAGAAGGTTTGATGTGTCTGTCAGCGTAGTGTCCAGAGCATGGAGGCGCTACCAGGAGACAGGCCAGTACATCAGGAGACGTGGAGGAGGCCGTAGGAGGGCAACAACCCAGCAGCAGGACCGCTACCTCCGCCTTTGTGCAAGGAGGAGCAGGAGGAGCACTGCCAGAGCCCTGCAAAATGACCTCCAGCAGGCCACAAATGTGCATGTGTCTGCTCAAACGGTCAGAAACAGACTCCATGAGGGTGGTATGAGGGCCCGACGTCCACAGGTGGGGGTTGTGCTTACAGCCCAACACCGTGCAGGACGTTTGGCATTTGCCAGAGTACACCAAGATTGGCAAATTCGCCACTGGCGCCCTGTGCTCTTCACAGATTAAAGCAGGTTCACACTGAGCACATGTGACAGACGTGACAGAGTCTGGAGACGCCGTGGAGAGTGTTCTGCTGCCTGCAACATCCTCCAGCATGACCGGTTTGGCGGTGGGTCAGTCATGGTGTGGGGTGGCATTTCTTTGGGGGGCCGCACAGCCCTCCATGTGCTCGCCAGAGGTAGCCTGACTGCCATTAGGTACCGAGATGAGATCCTCAGACCCCTCGTGAGACCATATGCTGGTGCGGTTGGCCCTGGGTTCCTCCTAATGCAAGACAATGCTAGACCTCATGTGGCTGGAGTGTGTCAGCAGTTCTTGCAAGAGGAAGGCATTGATGCTATGGACTGGCCCACCCGTTCCCCAGACCTGAATCCAATTGAGCACATCTGGGACATCATGTCTCGCTCCATCCACCAACGCCACGTTGCACCACAGACTGTCCAGGAGTTGGCGGATGCTTTAGTCCAGGTCTGGGAGGAGATCCCTCAGGAGACCATCCGCCACCTCATCAGGAGCATGCCCAGGCGTTGTAGGGAGGTCATACAGGCACGTGGAGGCCACACACACTACTGAGCCTCATTTTGACTTGTTTTAAGGACATTACATCAAAGTTGGATCAGCCTATAGTGTGGTTTTCCACTTTAATTTTGAGTGTGACTCCAAATCCAGACCTCCATGGGTTGATACATTTGATTTCCATTGATAATTTTTGTGTGATTTTGTTGTCAGCACATTCAACTATGTAAAGAAAATAGTTTTTAATAAGATTATTTCATTCATTCAGATCTAAGATGTGTTATTTTAGTGTTCCCTTTATTTTTTTGAGCAGTTTATTTATTGTTTCTGTAAAGGCATTTGGTTAGAAGCAGTATTATGTTTTGTAAACACAGATGATTAAAGATCAGGTAGGTATTAGAATAAGTGCCCTTATTAGTATTACAGCCCTGACATTTACCCCTAACCCTCTTATGGTGTCTGGGGAAAATCACAGCCAAGTGAATTACATTAACGTCAACTGAAAAATGAGTTTGATTCATTTGATTGTTTTTCATAATTTTTGACTGTTTGATGCAGGGATAGAGCATGAGGAGCAGCGGAGCACAGCTAAGATTTGTATTTTTTTGTGCAGCTCGGGGTGACATTAGCTGAGGAGGTAGAGCGGGTTGACTGGCAGTTGAAAGGTTGCCAGTTCGATCCTCGACTCCGATCCTAGCTATGTCGAAGTGTCCCTGAGCCAGACACCTAACCCCGCCACCGCTCCTGACGTCGTTGTCGGCCGAGCTTGGTCGGCACCGGCGTTGGCGTGTTTTGTGCAATAATCTGAAGCACTTTCAGTTGATTATTGCAGGCTATTAGAATCAGAATGAGAAAAGCTTTATTGGCAAGGACGTTTTTTAAACATACAAGTAATTTGTCTTGGTGATGTAGGTGCACGTCACGTTCTCTAAGGAGTAATATTATGAATCAGATAATATAGTAATAATATTAAGGAGTAATATTAAAATGGCAAAGGAACGACGTGGAGCATCCAGTATGAATAAAAACACCTTAGTGGAACAGAGTATCCTGTCATAATCATGTCATATTTTTTAATTTTATTTCTTTACATTTTATCCGAACCATTTTGTCATTAATTCAACCATTAAATTACTTAATAGCTATGTTGTGCACATAGCGTATGAAACGTAGCCTGGTGATCCTTGACTCATCCACTCATTATAATTTAATTATTTTATTATTATTTAATTTTAAAGTTATTAGGGATAGTAAAGATTTTGAATCAAAAGTTGTAAGCATTGACGAAGCCAGCGATGTATTTAATTGAATCTGTAAATGGTCTGCTTGTTAATTGGACGTCCATATTAGTCCATCACCAGTGTCGCGGCTGTGATTGGTTCTAGCTGTCCAATAGCGTACAGAGGCATTTATGTTTTTGCCTGCTGTTGACGTGCTTCGGAAATGTCAAACTGCATTTAGAATATATTGACACTGATACATACTAATATTGTCTTGTGCTCTTCTCCCTAGTGACTGAAGCTGCTGCCACTTGTGCTTGATGTGACATAGGCTCACAATGTCAGCCAATGTTCCTCCACACACGGTCCCTCATCACTTTGGAGAGATGCATGTACGGTAAGTGTAACCCTTTCCATAACCCCTACACTCTAACCTCTCCCTTGATCCTAACCCTTACCATAACCTTTTCTAACCTGTAGCCTAACCATAACCTCTCCCTTTCCTAACCTTATCCTCTCCCAAGTAGCTAGGTCATATTAATTCATTCTATTGGCACCACCATATGATATAGTATTGGTAGTAATAGTATTATTAGTTGATTGAAATGATAACATTGAGATTACTGTGCATTGACACTTATACATACTAATATTGTCTTGTGCTCTTCTCCCTAGTGACTGAAGCTGCTGCTGCCACTTGTGCTTGATGTGACACAGGCTCACAATGTCAGCCAATGTTCCTCCACACACACGGTCCCTCATCACTTTGGAGAGATGCATGTAGGGTAAGTGTAACCCTTTCCATAACCCCTACACTCTAACCTCTCCCTTGATCCTAACCCTTACCATAACCTTTTCAAACCTGTAGCCTAACCATAACCTCTCCCTTTCCTAACTCTAACCTCTCCCTTGACCTTACATTTTCAAACCTGTAGCCTAACCTTATCCTCTCCAAGTAGCTAGGTCATATTAATTCATTCTATTGGCACCACCATATGATACAGTATTGGTAGTAATAGTATTATTAGTTCATTGACATGATAACATTGATAATACTGTGCATTGACACTGATACATACTAATATTGTCTTGTGCTCTTCTCCCTAGTGACTGAAGCTGCTGCTGCCACTTGTGCTTGATGTGACACAGGGTCTCAATGTCAGCCAATGTTCCTCCACACACATGGTCCCTCATCACTTTGGAGAGATGCATGTAGGGTAAGTGTAACCCTTTCCATAACCCCTACACTCTAACCTCTCCCTTGATCCTAACCCTTACCATAACCTTTTCAAACCTGTAGCCTAACCATAACCTCTCCCTTTCCTAACTCTAACCTCTCTCTTGACCTTACATTTTCAAACCTGTAGCCTAACCTTATCCTCTCCCAAGTAGCTAGGTCATATTAATTCATTCTATTGGCACCACCATATGATACAGTATTGGTAGTAATAGTATTATTAGTTGATTGAAATGATAACATTGACATTACTGTGCATTGACACTGATACATACTAATATTGTCTTGTGCTCTTCTCCCTAGTGACTGAAGCTGCTGCCACTTGTGCTTGATGTGACATAGGCTCACAATGTCAGCCAATGTTCCTCCACACACGGTCCCTCATCACTTAGGAGAGATGCATGTAGGGTAAGTGTAACCCTTTCCATAACCCCTACACTCTAACCTCTCCCTTGATCCTAACCCTTACCATAACCTTTTCAAACCCTAACCATAACCTCTCCCTTTCCTAACTCTAACCTCTCCCTTGACCTTACATTTTCAAACCTGTAGCCTAACCTTATCCTCTCCCAAGTAGCTAGGTCATATTAATTCATTCTATTGGCACCACCATATAGTATTGGTAGTAATAGTATTATTAGTTCATTGACACTGATACATTGTCTTGTGCTCTTCTCCCTAGTGACTGAAGCTGCTGCTGCCACTTGTGCTTGATGTGACACAGGGTCTCAATGTCCCTCATCACTTAGGAGAGATGCATGTAGGGTAAGTGTAAACCTTTCCTTTCCATAACTTAAACCCCTACACTAACCGTATAACCTCTCCCTTTCATAACACTAACCTCTGGCTATTATGTGTCAATATTCAAGGTTATTGTAAGGGACAAACAAGTGTTTCCAGCAAGTGATTTATAGACACAACATTGTGTGTAATGTACTCATCACCCTTTAAAATCAATGTTCTTTTTCTGTGCCGCTTCCACCACCTTCTGCTGCCTGCCTGCCTGCCTGCCTGCCTGCCTGCCTGACACCTCCTCCTGCTCCTTTGCCAAGGGTCCAGCATTGCCAAAGACCAGCCTCAGCAGCACATCCATCCTCCGCTTCACACCAGGACACTCCATCCTCTGTTTCCGGACCGGCTCATGCCGACTTACCTGAGACACGGTGAGCGTCAGAACCCCACGTCGAACAATACGGACAACGTCACCCTGCCCCTCCTCATCAGGCCTAAGGTCACCGTTTAACAGGACATTCCCCTTGCCCACAAAGGACATGACACATTCCCCTTGCCCACAAAGGACATGAAGGACAGAGTGCCTCCGTGGTACTAATCAGTCATTTTGTGTGTTGTTTATTGTGTAGCTTTAGGGATTACTTTAGAGAGTAGAGTCATCTATGATGTGTATACATGTATGTATGTTGTGTGTTACAGTTGTTGAAAGTAACCTAATCCCATCAAGTGAGGAGGGCCTCCATAATCAGTGTGTCGTTTTACAGTCATTGATGTATGTGGTCATTCAGACCTTTTTAGATATCCTTGCCTTCATCGAACCTTGAAGGTGATTGTGCATATTTGCAGGACAACGGATACAACTTTTTTCTGGATCTATACATGGTCAAAGGACACTGTGAGACATGTATATGAGTTGAATAAGTAGTTGATGTGTTACATTAGAGCCAAAAGTACATAGCATAAGAAATGTTATATTTAATGAGCCCAAACTATTTGTTTCATAAATGGCATTTCAAAACTTACCCTGTTTGACTTGTAAGTTGCAAGGGAGATGTTGGACAGATCACTTAGCAGAATGGAAACAAGCATAATTGTGTTTTTGGTTTTCAATAAACAAAGCTGACATTTAAAAGTAATGACTTGTGTGTTGATGTCTTTTCTTTTACATAAGTAGAGGGTTTAAACGGAAAACAGGTAAGTAAGTACTGATCTAAGGGATGGCAAAGTAACTACAGTAAAGTAGTGTTAAACAACAAAATGTCCCCAAAAGAAGTAAGTTGTAGCCTCAACTGTGCAAAAATTTCAAGTAATGTATGCTGAATGTCAAGTAACTCAAAGGATGGAGAAGTTGGTAAGTGACAAAATTTAAAACTGTTAAAATTTCAAGTGCTTCAATTTGTAAATTATGTTTAACAGTTTGAAATTTGGTCACTAACCAACTTGACCATCCTTTTAGTTACTTGACATTCAGCATACATTACTCGAAACTTTAAGTAACTTGAGGTAATACTTTGGAAACTCAATTTTTGTCTATAAAGTTGAAGGTAAGTGTAAACTAATGTTAAAGGTAGCTGAGGTTTCAAATTTGAAAGAATGATGTCAAGTAAGGTTTAAGTCAGCTGAAGTTTGAATGTATGTGGTCAAATTTGAATTAAGGGTTAGTCAATGTGTTGTATAGTAAATTTTGATGTTCAATGTGTTGGACTGGCAATTTGGATGTTCCATGTGTTGGACTGGCAATTTGGATGTTCCATGTGTTGGACTGGCAATTTGGATGTTCCATGTGTTGGACTGGCAATTTGGATGTTCCATGTGTTGGACTGGCAATTTGGATGTTCCATGTTTTGGACTGGCAATTTGGATGTTCCATGTGTTGGACTGGCAATTTGGATGTTCCATGTGTTGGACTGGCAATTTGGATGTTCCATGTTTTGGACTGGCAATTTGGATGTTCCATGTGTTGGACTGGCAATTTGGATGTTAGGGTTACTTAATGTGTTGGACTGGCAATTTGGATGTTCCATGTGTTGGACTGGCAATTTGGATGTTAGGGTTACTTAATGTGTTGGACTGGCAATTTGGATGTTAGGGTTACTTAATGTGTTGGACTGGCAATGTGTTGGACTGGCAATTTGGATGTTCCATGTGTTGGACTGGCAATTTGGATGTTCCATGTGTTGGACTGGCAATTTGGATGTTCCATGTTTTGGACTGGCAATTTGGATGTTCCATGTGTTGGACTGGCAATTTGGATGTTAGGGTTACTTAATGTGTTGGACTGGCAATTTGGATGTTCCATGTGTTGGACTGGCAATTTGGATGTTAGGGTTACTTAATGTGTTGGACTGGCAATGTGTTGGACTGGCAATTTGGATGTTCCATGTGTTGGACTGGCAATTTGGATGTTAGGGTTACTTAATGTGTTGGACTGGCAATTTGGATGTTAGGGTTACTTAATGTGTTGGACTGGCAATGTGTTGGACTGGCAATTTGGATGTTCCATGTGTTGGACTGGCAATTTGGATGATCGAATGTAGATGTTAGGGTTATGAACCTGAATCACAACCAAAGTTAAAGTAAGCTGAGCTTCAAAGTTATAAGCTGAATCTGAATGAAGGTTAAATTATGCAGAATATGAAGTTAGTTAAAGTATACTGAAGAAAAAGTTTGAAGTAATGTTAAAGTCAAAATAAGTTGAAATTTTGTTTAACATGGCTGTATAAGCAAAGTCCACTTCAAACTTTGAGTTTGGTCCAACTTGTGCTTACATCAATGTAGTGCATACTTTGGACTTTTGTACAGCAAACTTCAACTTACAATCAACTTTTGGTTACTTTGGACTTACTTCCACTCTTTGGGTGAATACAACTTTCCATTTCAGTCACCTCGAACTAACAATCAATTTATGCTTATTTTAGACTTACATGACACTTACGGTTACTTTGGACTTACTTCCAGTGTTTGAGTGATTTCTGCTTAAAATTGGACTTACTTTGCACTTACAATCAATGTACTGTGAATTTGGATGGAAGTCCAACTTTAGTAACCTTTCACTAAAACATCCAAATTCGGAACCCTGAAACAGCGCCACCTGCCGGCGAAATTTTCCGTCCAAATTTGTGAACATCCAATTTGGTGAACCTTGAACAATTGTACAACAGCGCCGCGATAAATTTTTCGGAAGTTTGGAGGTACTACACAATCTTAAATAAATCATATATATTCAATGGAATGAGATAAAGCTTAAATTTTTTTTTAATTAATTTTTAAAAATGCCCTTTAAATGCTCATCATTACAGAATTGGTCTAAGTAATTCAGGGAATTAATTAAAATAGGCACCGATTCAGTAACCAAAAAGTCCAAATTCGAAACCTTTTATTGATATATATTAGCAAGGTTAGGGTTCAAACCCTACTTAGGGTTAGGGTTAGGGTTAGGGTTAGGGTTAGGGTTAGGGTTAGGGTTAGGGTTAGGGTTAGGGTTAGGGTTAGGGTTAGGGTTAGGGTTAGGGTTAGGGTTAGGGTTAGGGTTAGGGTTAGGGTTAGGGTTAGGGTTAGGGTTAGGGTTAGGGTTAGGGTTAGGGTTAGGGTTAGGGTTAGGGTTAGGGTTAGGGTTAGGGTTAGGGTTAGGGTTAGGGTTAGGGTTAGGGTTAGGGTTAGGGTTAGGGTTAGGGTTAGGGTTAGGGTTAGGGTTAGGGTTAGGGTTAGGGTTAGGGTTAGGGTTAGGGTTAGGGTTAGGGTTAGGGTTAGGGTTAGGGTTAGGGTTAGGGTTAGGGTTAGGGTTAGGGTTAGGGTTAGGGTTAGGGTTAGGGTTAGGGTTAGGGTTAGGGTTAGGGTTAGGGTTAGGGTTAGGGTTAGGGTTAGGGTTAGGGTTAGGGTTAGGGTTAGGGTTAGGGTTAGGGTTAGGGTTAGGGTTAGGGTTAGGGTTAGGGTTAGGGTTAGGGTTAGGGTTAGGGTTAGGGTTAGGGTTAGGGTTAGGGTTAGGGTTAGGGTTAGGGTTAGGGTTAGGGTTAGGGTTAGGGTTAGGGTTAGGGTTAGGGTTAGGGTTAGGGTTAGGGTTAGGGTTAGGGTTAGGGTTAGGGTTAGGGTTAGGGTTAGGGTTAGGGTTAGGGTTAGGGTTAGGGTTAGGGTTAGGGTTAGGGTTAGGGTTAGGGTTAGGGTTAGGGTTAGGGTTAGGGTTAGGGTTAGGGTTAGGGTTAGGGTTAGGGTTAGGGTTAGGGTTAGGGTTAGGGTTAGGGTTAGGGTTAGGGTTAGGGTTAGGGTTAGGGTTAGGGTTAGGGTTAGGGTTAGGGTTAGGGTTAGGGTTAGGGTTAGGGTTAGGGTTAGGGTTAGGGTTAGGGTTAGGGTTAGGGTTAGGGTTAGGGTTAGGGTTAGGGTTAGGGTTAGGGTTAGGGTTAGGGTTAGGGTTAGGGTTAGGGTTAGGGTTAGGGTTAGGGTTAGGGTTAGGGTTAGGGTTAGGGTTAGGGTTAGGGTTAGGGTTAGGGTTAGGGTTAGGGTTAGGGTTAGGGTTAGGGTTAGGGTTAGGGTTAGGGTTAGGGTTAGGGTTAGGGTTAGGGTTAGGGTTAGGGTTAGGGTTAGGGTTAGGGTTAGGGTTAGGGTTAGGGTTAGGGTTAGGGTTAGGGTTAGGGTTAGGGTTAGGGTTAGGGTTAGGGTTAGGGTTAGGGTTAGGGTTAGGGTTAGGGTTAGGGTTAGGGTTAGGGTTAGGGTTAGGGTTAGGGTTAGGGTTAGGGTTAGGGTTAGGGTTAGGGTTAGGGTTAGGGTTAGGGTTAGGGTTAGGGTTAGGGTTAGGGTTAGGGTTAGGGTTAGGGTTAGGGTTAGGGTTAGGGTTAGGGTTAGGGTTTAACTTTAGGGTTAACTTTAAGGGTTAACTTTAACTTTAGGGTTAGGGTTTAGGGTTTAACTAACTTAGGGTTTAACTTTAACTTAGGGTTAGGGTTTAGGGTTAACTTTAACTGTA
The DNA here is from genome assembly GCA_026745465.1 of Lota lota. Taxonomy (NCBI): domain Eukaryota; kingdom Metazoa; phylum Chordata; class Actinopteri; order Gadiformes; family Lotidae; genus Lota; species Lota lota. The sequence goes on from JACYXH010000453.1 coordinate 763,935, forward strand.
ACTTTAACTTTAACTTTAGGGTTAGGGTTGTTAGGGTTAACTTTAACTTTAACTTTAGGTTAACTTTAACTTTAACTTTAACTTTAACTTTAACTTTAACTTTAAACTTTAACTTTAACTTAAACTTTAACTTTAACTTTAACTTAACTTTAACTTTAACTTTAACTTTAACTTTAACTTTAAACTTTAACTTTACTTTAACTTTAGGTTAACTTTAACTTTAACTTTAACTTTAACTTTAACTTTAACTTTAACTTTAACTTTAGGTTTAACTTTAGGGTTAAACTTTAACTTAGGGTTAACTTTAGGGTTAACTTTAAAGGGTAACTTAATAACTTTAACTTTAACTTTAACTTTAACTTTAACTTAACTTTAACTTATAACTTTAACTTTAACTTTACTTTAACTTTATACTTTAACTTTAACTTTAACTTTAACTTACTTTAACTTTAACTTTAACTTTAACTTTAACTTAACTTTAACTTAACTTTAACTTTAAACTTAACTTTAACTTTAACTTTAACGTTAAACTTTTAACTTAACGGTAACTTTAACTAACTTTAACTTTAACTTTAACTTTAACTTTAACTTTAACTTTAAACTTTAACTTTAACTTAACTTTAACTTTAACTTTAACTTTAACTTTAACTTTAACTTAACTTTAACTTTAACTTTAACTTTAACTTAACTTTAACTTTAACTTTAACTTTAACTTAACTTTAACTTTAACTTTAACTAACTTAACTTTAACTTAACTTTAACTTTAACTTAAACTTTAACTTTAACTTTAACTTTAACTTTACTTAACTTTAACTTTAACTTTAACTTTAACTTTAACTTTAACTTTAACTTTAACTTTAACTTTAACTTTAACTTTAACTTTAACTTTAACTTAACTTTAACTTTTTTAACTTTAACTTTAACTTTAACGTTTTAAACTTTAACTTAAACTTTAACTTTAACTTTAACTTTAACTTTAACTTTAACTTTAACTTTAACTTTAACTTAACTTTAACTTTAACTTTACTTAACTTTAACTTTAACTTTAACTTTTTAACTTTAACTTTAACTTAACTTTAACTTTACTTTTAACTTTAACTTTAACTAACTTTAACTTTAACTTACTTAACTTTAACTTTAAATTTAACTTTAACTTTAACTTTAACTTTAACTTAACTTTTTAACTTTAACTTTAAACTTTAACTTTAACTTTAACTTTAACTTAACTTTAACTTTAACTTTAACTTTAACTTAACTTTAACTTTAACTTTAACTTTAACTTTAACAAACTTTAACTTTAACTTTAACTTTAACTTTAACTTTAACTTTAACTTTAACTTTAACTTTAAACTTTAACTTTAACTTAACTTTAACTTTAACTTTAACTTTAACTTTAACTTTAACTTTAACTTTAACTTTAACTTTAACTTTAACTTTAACTTTAACTTTAACTTTAACTTTAACTTTAACTTAACTTTAACTTAACTTTAACTTTAACTTAACTTTAACTTTAACTTACTTTAACTTTAACTTTAACTTTAACTTTAACTTTAACTTTAACTTTAACTTTAACTTAACTTTAACTTTAACTTTAACTTTAACTTTAACTTTAACTTTAACTTTAACTTTAACTTTAACTTTAACTTTAACTTTAACTTTAACTTTAACTTTAACTTTAAACTTTAACTTTAATTTAACTTTAACTTTAACTTTAACTTTAACTTTAACTTTAACTTTAACTTTAACTTTAACTTTAACTTTAACTTTAACTTTAACTTTAACTTTAACTTTAACTTTAACTTTAACTTTAACTTTAACTTTAACTTTAACTTTAACTTTAACTTTAACTTTAACTTTAACTTTAACTTTAACTTTAACTTTAACTTTAACTTTAACTTTAACTTTAACTTTAACTTTAACTTTAACTTTTACTTTAACTTTAACTTTAACTTTAACTTTAACTTTAACTTTAACTTTAACTTTAACTTTAACTTTAACTTTAACTTTAACTTTAACTTTAACTTTAACTTTAACTTTAACTTTAACTTTAACTTTAACTTTAACTTTAACTTTAACTTTAACTTTAACTTTAACTTTAACTTTAACTTTAACTTTAACTTTAACTTTAACTTTAACTTTAACTTTAACTTTAACTTTAACTTTAACTTTAACTTTAACTTTAACTTTAACTTTAACTTTAACTTTAACTTTAACTTTAACTTTAACTTTAACTTTAACTTTAACTTTAACTTTAACTTTAACTTTAACTTTAACTTTAACTTTAACTTTAACTTTAACTTTAACTTTAACTTTAACTTTAACTTTAACTTTAACTTTAACTTTAACTTTAACTTTAACTTTAACTTTAACTTTAACTTTAACTTTAACTTTAACTTTAACTTTAACTTTAACTTTAACTTTAACTTTAACTTTAACTTTAACTTTAACTTTAACTTTAACTTTAACTTTAACTTAACTTTAACTTTAACTTTAACTTCTTTAACTTTAACTTTAACTTAACTTTAACTTTAACTTTAACTTTAACTTTAACTTTAACTTTAACTTTAACTTTAACTTTAACTTTAACTTTAACTTTAACTTTAACTTTAACTTTAACTTTAACTTTAACTTTAACTTTAACTTTAACTAACTTTAACTTTAACTTTAACTTTAACTTTAACTTTAACTTTAACTTTAACTTTAACTTTAACTTTAACTTTAACTTTAACTTTAACTTTAAACTTTAACTTTAACTTTAACTTAACTTTAACTTTAACTTTAACTTTAACTTTAACTTTAACTTTAACTTTAACTTTAACTTTAACTTTAACTTTAAACTTTAACTTTAACTTTAACTTTAACTTTAACTTTAACTTTAACTTTAACTTTAACTTTAACTTTAACTTTAACTTTAACTTTAACTTTAACTTTAACTTTAACTTTAACTTTAACTTTAACTTTAACTTTAACTTTAACTTTAACTTTAACTTTAACTTTAACTTTAACTTTAACTTTAAACTTTAACTTTAACTTTAACTTTAACTTTAACTTTAACTTTAACTTTAACTTAACTTTAACTTTAACTTTAACTTTAACTTTAACTTTAACTTTAACTTTAACTTTAACTTAACTTTAACTTTAACTTTAACTTTAACTTTAACTTTAACTTTAACTTTAACTTTAACTTTAACTTTAACTTTAACTTTAACTTAACTTTAACTTTAACTTTAACTTTAACTTTAACTTTAACTTTAACTTAACTTTAACTTTAACTTTAACTTTAACTTTAACTTTAACTTTAACTTTAACTTTAACTTTAACTTTAACTTTAACTTTAACTTTAACTTAACTTTAACTTTAACTTTAACTTTAACTTTAACTTTAACTTTAACTTTAACTTTAACTTTAACTTTAACTTTAACTTTAACTTTAACTTTAACTTTAACTTTAACTTTAACTTTAACTTTAACTTTAACTTTAACTTTAACTTTAACTTTAACTTTAAACTTTAACTTTAACTTTAACTTTAACTTTAACTTTAACTTTAACTTTAACTTTAACTTTAA
>JACYXH010000453.1:780000-840000 GCA_026745465.1 Lota lota
CTAACCCTAACCCTAACCTAACCCTAACCCTAACCCTAACCCTAACCCTAACCCTAACCCTAACCCTAACCCTAACCCTAACCCTAACCCTAACCCTAACCCTAACCCTAACCCTAACCCTAACCCTAACCCTAACCCTAACCCTAACCCTAACCCTAACCCTAACCCTAACCCTAACCCTAACCCTAACCCTAACCCTAACCCTAACCCTAACCCTAACCCTAACCCTAACCCTAACCCTAACCCTAACCCTAACCCTAACCCTAACCCTAACCCTAACCCTAACCCTAACCCTAACCCTAACCCTAACCCTAACCCTAACCCTAACCCTAACCCTAACCCTAACCCTAACCCTAACCCTAACCCTAACCCTAACCCTAACCCTAACCCTAACCCTAACCCTAACCCTAACCCTAACCCTAACCCTAACCCTAACCCTAACCCTAACCCTAACCCTAACCCTAACCCTAACCCTAACCCTAACCCTAACCCTAACCCTAACCCTAACCCTAACCCTAACCCTAACCCTAACCCTAACCCTAACCCTAACCCTAACCCTAACCCTAACCCTAACCCTAACCCTAACCCTAACCCTAACCCTAACCCTAACCCTAACCCTAACCCTAACCCTAACCCTAACCCTAACCCTAACCCTAACCCTAACCCTAACCCTAACCCTAACCCTAACCCTAACCCTAACCCTAACCCTAACCCTAACCCTAACCCTAACCCTAACCCTAACCCTAACCCTAACCCTAACCCTAACCCTAACCCTAACCCTAACCCTAACCCTAACCCTAACCCTAACCCTAACCCTAACCCTAACCCTAACCCTAACCCTAACCCTAACCCTAACCCTAACCCTAACCCTAACCCTAACCCTAACCCTAACCCTAACCCTAACCCTAACCCTAACCCTAACCCTAACCCTAACCCTAACCCTAACCCTAACCCTAACCCAAACCCTAACCCTAACCCTAACCCTAACCCTAACCCTAACCCTAACCCTAACCCTAACCCTAACCCTAACCCTAACCCTAACCCTAACCCTAACCCTAACCCTAACCCTAACCCTAACCCTAACCCTAACCCTAACCCTAACCCTAACCCTAACCCTAACCCTAACCCTAACCCTAACCCTAACCCTAACCCTAACCCTAACCCTAACCCTAACCCTAACCCTAACCCTAACCCTAACCCTAACCCTAACCCTAACCCTAACCCTAACCCTAACCCTAACCCTAACCCTAACCCTAACCCTAACCCTAACCCTAACCCTAACCCTAACCCTAACCCTAACCCTAACCCTAACCCTAACCCTAACCCTAACCCTAACCCTAACCCTAACCCTAACCCTAACCCTAACCCTAACCCTAACCCTAACCCTAACCCTAACCCTAACCCTAACCCTAACCCTAACCCTAACCCTAACCCTAACCCTAACCCTAACCCTAACCCTAACCCTAACCCTAACCCTAACCCTAACCCTAACCCTAACCCTAACCCTAACCCTAACCCTAACCCTAACCCTAACCCTAACCCTAACCCTAACCCTAACCCTAACCCTAACCCTAACCCTAACCCTAACCCTAACCCTAACCCTAACCCTAAACCCTAACCCTAACCCTAACCCTAACCCTAACCCTAACCCTAACCCTAACCCTAACCCTAACCCTAACCCTAACCCTAACCCTAACCCTAACCCTAACCCTAACCCTAACCCTAACCCTAACCCTAACCCTAACCCTAACCCTAACCCTAACCCTAACCCTAACCCTAACCCTAACCCTAACCCTAACCCTAACCCTAACCCTAACCCTAACCCTAACCCTAACCCTAACCCTAACCCTAACCCTAACCCTAACCCTAACCCTAACCCTAACCCTAACCCTAACCCTAACCCTAACCCTAACCCTAACCCTAACCCTAACCCTAACCCTAACCCTAACCCTAACCCTAACCCTAACCCTAACCCTAACCCTAACCCTAACCCTAACCCTAACCCTAACCCTAACCCTAACCCTAACCCTAACCCTAACCCTAACCCTAACCCTAACCCTAACCCTAACCCTAACCTAACCCTAACCCTAACCCTAACCCTAACCCTAACCCTAACCCTAACCCTAACCCTAACCCTAACCCTAACCCTAACCCTAACCCTAACCCTAACCCTAACCCTAACCCTAACCCTAACCCTAACCCTAACCCTAACCCTAACCCTAACCCTAACCCTAACCCTAACCCTAACCCTAACCCTAACCCTAACCCTAACCCTAACCCTAACCCTAACCCTAACCCTAACCCTAACCTAACCCTAACCCTAACCCTAACCCTAACCCTAACCCTAACCCTAACCCTAACCCTAACCCTAACCCTAACCCTAACCCTAACCCTAACCCTAACCCTAACCCTAACCCTAACCCTAACCCTAACCCTAACCCTAACCCTAACCCTAACCCTAACCCTAACCCTAACCCTAACCCTAACCCTAACCCTAACCCTAACCCTAACCCTAACCCTAACCCTAACCCTAACCCTAACCCTAACCCTAACCCTAACCCTAACCCTAACCCTAACCCTAACCCTAACCCTAACCCTAACCCTAACCCTAACCCTAACCCTAACCCTAACCCTAACCCTAACCCTAACCCTAACCCTAACCCTAACCCTAACCCTAACCCTAACCCTAACCCTAACCCTAACCCTAACCCTAACCCTAACCCTAACCCTAACCCTAACCCTAACCCTAACCCTAACCCTAACCCTAACCCTAACCCTAACCCTAACCCTAACCCTAACCCTAACCCTAACCCTAACCCTAACCCTAACCCTAACCCTAACCCTAACCCTAACCCTAACCCTAACCCTAACCCTAACCCTAACCCTAACCCTAACCCTAACCCTAACCCTAACCCTAACCCTAACCCTAACCCTAACCCTAACCCTAACCCTAACCCTAACCCTAACCCTAACCCTAACCCTAACCCTAACCCTAACCCTAACCCTAACCCTAACCCTAACCCTAACCCTAACCCTAACCCTAACCCTAACCCTAACCCTAACCCTAACCCTAACCCTAACCCTAACCCTAACCCTAACCCTAACCCTAACCCTAACCCTAACCCTAACCCTAACCCTAACCCTAACCCTAACCCTAACCCTAACCCTAACCCTAACCCTAACCCTAACCCTAACCCTAACCCTAACCCTAACCCTAACCCTAACCCTAACCCTAACCCTAACCCTAACCCTAACCCTAACCCTAACCCTAACCCTAACCCTAACCCTAACCCTAACCCTAACCCTAACCCTAACCCTAACCCTAACCCTAACCCTAACCCTAACCCTAACCCTAACCCTAACCCTAACCCTAACCCTAACCCTAACCCTAACCCTAACCCTAACCCTAACCCTAACCCTAACCCTAACCCTAACCCTAACCCTAACCCTAACCCTAACCCTAACCCTAACCCTAACCCTAACCCTAACCCTAACCCTAACCCTAACCCTAACCCTAACCCTAACCCTAACCCTAACCCTAACCCTAACCCTAACCCTAACCCTAACCCTAACCCTAACCCTAACCCTAACCCTAACCCTAACCCTAACCCTAACCCTAACCCTAACCCTAACCCTAACCCTAACCCTAACCCTAACCCTAACCCTAACCCTAACCCTAACCCTAACCCTAACCCTAACCCTAACCCTAACCCTAACCCTAACCCTAACCCTAACCCTAACCCTAACCCTAACCCTAACCCTAACCCTAACCCTAACCCTAACCCTAACCCTAACCCTAACCCTAACCCTAACCCTAACCCTAACCCTAACCCTAACCCTAACCCTAACCCTAACCCTAACCCTAACCCTAACCCTAACCCTAACCCTAACCCTAACCCTAACCCTAACCCTAACCCTAACCCTAACCCTAACCCTAACCCTAACCCTAACCCTAACCCTAACCCTAACCCTAACCCTAACCCTAACCCTAACCCTAACCCTAACCCTAACCCTAACCCTAACCCTAACCCTAACCCTAACCCTAACCCTAACCCTAACCCTAACCCTAACCCTAACCCTAACCCTAACCCTAACCCTAACCCTAACCCTAACCCTAACCCTAACCCTAACCCTAACCCTAACCCTAACCCTAACCCTAACCCTAACCCTAACCCTAACCCTAACCCTAACCCTAACCCTAACCCTAACCCTAACCCTAACCCTAACCCTAACCCTAACCCTAACCCTAACCCTAACCCTAACCCTAACCCTAACCCTAACCCTAACCCTAACCCTAACCCTAACCCTAACCCTAACCCTAACCCTAACCCTAACCCTAACCCTAACCCTAACCCTAACCCTAACCCTAACCCTAACCCTAACCCTAACCCTAACCCTAACCCTAACCCTAACCCTAACCCTAACCCTAACCCTAACCCTAACCCTAACCCTAACCCTAACCCTAACCCTAACCCTAACCCTAACCCTAACCCTAACCCTAACCCTAACCCTAACCCTAACCCTAACCCTAACCCTAACCCTAACCCTAACCCTAACCCTAACCCTAACCCTAACCCTAACCCTAACCCTAACCCTAACCCTAACCCTAACCCTAACCCTAACCCTAACCCTAACCCTAACCCTAACCCTAACCCTAACCCTAACCCTAACCCTAACCCTAACCCTAACCCTAACCCTAACCCTAACCCTAACCCTAACCCTAACCCTAACCCTAACCCTAACCCTAACCCTAACCCTAACCCTAACCCTAACCCTAACCCTAACCCTAACCCTAACCCTAACCCTAACCCTAACCCTAACCCTAACCCTAACCCTAACCCTAACCCTAACCCTAACCCTAACCCTAACCCTAACCCTAACCCTAACCCTAACCCTAACCCTAACCCTAACCCTAACCCTAACCCTAACCCTAACCCTAACCCTAACCCTAACCCTAACCCTAACCCTAACCCTAACCCTAACCCTAACCCTAACCCTAACCCTAACCCTAACCCTAACCCTAACCCTAACCCTAACCCTAACCCTAACCCTAACCCTAACCCTAACCCTAACCCTAACCCTAACCCTAACCCTAACCCTAACCCTAACCCTAACCCTAACCCTAACCCTAACCCTAACCCTAACCCTAACCCTAACCCTAACCCTAACCCTAACCCTAACCCTAACCCTAACCCTAACCCTAACCCTAACCCTAACCCTAACCCTAACCCTAACCCTAACCCTAACCCTAACCCTAACCCTAACCCTAACCCTAACCCTAACCCTAACCCTAACCCTAACCCTAACCCTAACCCTAACCCTAACCCTAACCCTAACCCTAACCCTAACCCTAACCCTAACCCTAACCCTAACCCTAACCCTAACCCTAACCCTAACCCTAACCCTAACCCTAACCCTAACCCTAACCCTAACCCTAACCCTAACCCTAACCCTAACCCTAACCCTAACCCTAACCCTAACCCTAACCCTAACCCTAACCCTAACCCTAACCCTAACCCTAACCCTAACCCTAACCCTAACCCTAACCCTAACCCTAACCCTAACCCTAACCCTAACCCTAACCCTAACCCTAACCCTAACCCTAACCCTAACCCTAACCCTAACCCTAACCCTAACCCTAACCCTAACCCTAACCCTAACCCTAACCCTAACCCTAACCCTAACCCTAACCCTAACCCTAACCCTAACCCTAACCCTAACCCTAACCCTAACCCTAACCCTAACCCTAACCCTAACCCTAACCCTAACCCTAACCCTAACCCTAACCCTAACCCTAACCCTAACCCTAACCCTAACCCTAACCCTAACCCTAACCCTAACCCTAACCCTAACCCTAACCCTAACCCTAACCCTAACCCTAACCCTAACCCTAACCCTAACCCTAACCCTAACCCTAACCCTAACCCTAACCCTAACCCTAACCCTAACCCTAACCCTAACCCTAACCCTAACCCTAACCCTAACCCTAACCCTAACCCTAACCCTAACCCTAACCCTAACCCTAACCCTAACCCTAACCCTAACCCTAACCCTAACCCTAACCCTAACCCTAACCCTAACCCTAACCCTAACCCTAACCCTAACCCTAACCCTAACCCTAACCCTAACCCTAACCCTAACCCTAACCCTAACCCTAACCCTAACCCTAACCCTAACCCTAACCCTAACCCTAACCCTAACCCTAACCCTAACCCTAACCCTAACCCTAACCCTAACCCTAACCCTAACCCTAACCCTAACCCTAACCCTAACCCTAACCCTAACCCTAACCCTAACCCTAACCCTAACCCTAACCCTAACCCTAACCCTAACCCTAACCCTAACCTACCTAACCCTAACCCTAACCCTAACCCTAACCCTAACCCTAACCCTAACCCTAACCCTAACCCTAACCCTAACCCTAACCCTAACCCTAACCCTAACCCTAACCCTAACCCTAACCCTAACCCTAACCCTAACCCTAACCCTAAGTAGGGTTTGAACCCTAACCTTGCTAATATATATCAATAAAAGGTTTCGAATTTGGACTTTTTGGTTACTGAATCGGTGCCTATTTTAATTAATTCCCTGAATGACTTAGACCAATTCTGTAATGATGAGCATTTAAAGGGCATTTTTAAAAATTAATTAAAAAAAAAATTTAAGCTTTATCTCATTCCATTGAATATATATGATTTATTGAAGATTGTGTAGTACCTCCAAACTTCCGAAAAATTTATCGCGGCGCTGTTGTACAATTGTTCAAGGTTCACCAAATTGGATGTTCACAAATTTGGACGGAAAATTTCGCCGGCAGGTGGCGCTGTTTCAGGGTTCCGAATTTGGATGTTTTAGTGAAAGGTTACTAAAGTTGGACTTCCATCCAAATTCACAGTACATTGATTGTAAGTGCAAAGTAAGTCCAATTTTAAGCAGAAATCACTCAAACACTGGAAGTAAGTCCAAAGTAACCGTAAGTGTCATGTAAGTCTAAAATAAGCATAAATTGATTGTTAGTTCGAGGTGACTGAAATGGAAAGTTGTATTCACCCAAAGAGTGGAAGTAAGTCCAAAGTAACCAAAAGTTGATTGTAAGTTGAAGTTTGCTGTACAAAAGTCCAAAGTATGCACTACATTGATGTAAGCACAAGTTGGACCAAAGTCAAAGTTTGAAGTGGACTTTGCTTATACAGCCATGTTAAACAAAATTTCAACTTATTTTGACTTTAACATTACTTCAAACTTTATCTTCAGTATACTTTAACTAACTTCATATTCTGCATAATTTAACCTTCATTCAGATTCAGCTTATAACTTTGAAGCTCAGCTTACTTTAACTTTGGTTGTGATTCAGGTTCATAACCCTAACATCTACATTCGATCATCCAAATTGCCAGTCCAACACATTAAGTAACCCTAACATCCAAATTGCCAGTCCAACACATGGAACATCCAAATTGCCAGTCCAACACATTGCCAGTCCAACACATTAAGTAACCCTAACATCCAAATTGCCAGTCCAACACATTAAGTAACCCTAACATCCAAATTGCCAGTCCAACACATGGAACATCCAAATTGCCAGTCCAAAACATGGAACATCCAAATTGCCAGTCCAACACATGGAACATCCAAATTGCCAGTCCAACACATGGAACATCCAAATTGCCAGTCCAACAGCCAGTCCAACACATTAAGTAACCCTAACATCCAAATTGCCAGTCCAACACATTAAGTAACCCTAACATCCAAATTGCCAGTCCAACACATGGAACATCCAAATTGCCAGTCCAAAACATGGAACATCCAAATTGCCAGTCCAACACATGGAACATCCAAATTGCCAGTCCAACACATGGAACATCCAAATTGCCAGTCCAACACATGGAACATCCAAATTGCCAGTCCAACACATGGAACATCCAAATTGCCAGTCCAACACATGGAACATCCAAATTGCCAGTCCAACACATTGAACATCAAAATTTACTATACAACACATTGACTAACCCTTAATTCAAATTTGACCACATACATTCAAACTTCAGCTGACTTAAACCTTACTTGACATCATTCTTTCAAATTTGAAACCTCAGCTACCTTTAACATTAGTTTACACTTACCTTCAACTTTATAGACAAAAATTGAGTTTCCAAAGTATTACCTCAAGTTACTTAAAGTTTCGAGTAATGTATGCTGAATGTCAAGTAACTAAAAGGATGGTCAAGTTGGTTAGTGACCAAATTTCAAACTGTTAAACATAATTTACAAATTGAAGCACTTGAAATTTTAACAGTTTTAAATTTTGTCACTTACCAACTTCTCCATCCTTTGAGTTACTTGACATTCAGCATACATTACTTGACATTTTTGCACAGTTGAGGCTACAACTTACTTCTTTTGGGGACATTTTGTTGTTTAACACTACTTTACTGTAGTTACTTTGCCATCCCTTAGATCAGTACTTACTTACCTGTTTTCCGTTTAAACCCTCTACTTATGTAAAAGAAAAGACATCAACACACAAGTCATTACTTTTAAATGTCAGCTTTGTTTATTGAAAACCAAAAACACAATTATGCTTGTTTCCATTCTGCTAAGTGATCTGTCCAACATCTCCCTTGCAACTTACAAGTCAAACAGGGTAAGTTTTGAAATGCCATTTATGAAACAAATAGTTTGGGCTCATTAAATATAACATTTCTTATGCTATGTACTTTTGGCTCTAATGTAACACATCAACTACTTATTCAACTCATATACATGTCTCACAGTGTCCTTTGACCATGTATAGATCCAGAAAAAAAGTTGTATCCGTTGTCCTGCAAATATGCACAATCACCTTCAAGGTTCGATGAAGGCAAGGATATCTAAAAAGGTCTGAATGACCACATACATCAATGACTGTAAAACGACACACTGATTATGGAGGCCCTCCTCACTTGATGGGATTAGGTTACTTTCAACAACTGTAACACACAACATACATACATGTATACACATCATAGATGACTCTACTCTCTAAAGTAATCCCTAAAGCTACACAATAAACAACACACAAAATGACTGATTAGTACGACGGAGGCACTCTGTCCTTCATGTCCTTTGTGGGCAAGGGGAATGTGTCATGTCCTTTGTGGGCAAGGGGAATGTGTCATGTCCTTTGTGGGCAAGGGGAATGTCCTGTTAAACGGTGACCTTAGGCCTGATGAGGAGGGGCAGGGTGACGTTGTCCGTATTGTTCGACGTGGGGTTCTGACGCTCACCGTGTCTCAGGTAAGTCGGCATGAGCCGGTCCGGAAACAGAGGATGGAGTGTCCTGGTGTGAAGCGGAGGATGGATGTGCTGCTGAGGCTGGTCTTTGGCAATGCTGGACCCTTGGCAAAGGAGCAGGAGGAGGTGTCAGGCAGGCAGGCAGGCAGGCAGGCAGGCAGGCAGGCAGGCAGCAGAAGGTGGTGGAAGCGGCACAGAAAAAGAACATTGATTTTAAAGGGTGATGAGTACATTACACACAATGTTGTGTCTATAAATCACTTGCTGGAAACACTTGTTTGTCCCTTACAATAACCTTGAATATTGACACATAATAGCCAGAGGTTAGTGTTATGAAAGGGAGAGGTTATACGGTTAGTGTAGGGGTTTAAGTTATGGAAAGGAAAGGTTTACACTTACCCTACATGCATCTCTCCTAAGTGATGAGGGACATTGAGACCCTGTGTCACATCAAGCACAAGTGGCAGCAGCAGCTTCAGTCACTAGGGAGAAGAGCACAAGACAATGTATCAGTGTCAATGAACTAATAATACTATTACTACCAATACTATATGGTGGTGCCAATAGAATGAATTAATATGACCTAGCTACTTGGGAGAGGATAAGGTTAGGCTACAGGTTTGAAAATGTAAGGTCAAGGGAGAGGTTACAGTAAGGAAAGGGAGAGGTTATGGTTAGGCTACAGGTTTGAAAAGGTTATGGTAAGGGTTAGGATCAAGGGAGAGGTTAGAGTGTAGGGGTTATGGAAAGGGTTACACTTACCGTACATGCATCTCTCCAAAGTGAGGTTAGGGACCGTGTGTGCGTGGAGGGACGACGTGCGTAGATGGCTGATATTGTGAGCCTGTGTCACATCAACCACAAGTGGCAGCAGCAGCAGCTTCAGTCACTTGGGAGAAGAGCACAAGACAATGTTAGTATGTATCAGTGTCAATGCACAGTAATCTAAATGTTATCATTTCAATGAACTAATAATACTATTACTACCAATACTATATCATATGGTGGTGCCAATAGAATGATTTAATATGACCTAGCTACTGAACTATATGCTACTGCAGTACTGTGTGTACTTAGAGTACATGATACTACTGCAGTAGAGTGTGTACTTTGACTATATGCTACTGCAGTACTGTGTGTACTTATACTACAGTAGTGTGTGTACTTACAGTACATGATACTGCAGTAGTGTGTGTACTCAGAGTATCTGCAGTAGTCTGTGTACTTTGACTATATGATACTCCAGTACTGTGTGTACTTACAATACATGATACTGCAGTAGAGTGTGTACTTTGACTATATGCTACTGCAGTACTGTGTGTACTTATACTACAGTAGTGTGTGTACTTACAGTACATGATACTGCAGTAGTGTGTGTACTCAGAGTATCTGCAGTAGTCTGTGTACTTTGACTATATGATACTGCAGTACTGTGTGTACTTAGAGTACATGTACTGCAGTAGAGTGTGTACTTTGACTATATGCTACTGCAGTACTGTGTGTACTTATACTACAGTAGTGTGTGTACTTACAGTACATGATACTGCAGTAGTGTGTGTACTCAGAGTATCTGCAGTAGTCTGTGTACTTTGACTATATGATACTGCAGTACTGTGTGTACTTAGAGTACATGTACTGCAGTAGAGTGTGTACTTTGACTATATGCTACTGCAGTACTGTGTGTACTTATACTACAGTAGTGTGTGTACTTACAGTACATGATACTGCAGTAGTGTGTGTACTCAGAGTATCTGCAGTAGTCTGTGTACTTTGACTATATGATACTGCAGTACTGTGTGTACTTAGAGTACATGTACTGCAGTAGAGTGTGTACTTTGACTATATGCTACTGCAGTACTGTGTGTACTTATACTACAGTAGTGTGTGTACTTACAGTACATGATACTGCAGTAGTGTGTGTACTCAGAGTATCTGCAGTAGTCTGTGTACTTTGACTATATGATACTCCAGTACTGTGTGTACTTAAAGTACACACTCTACTGCAGTATCATGTATTGTGACTATATGCTACTGCAGTACTGTGTGTACTTATACTACAGTAGTGTGTGTACTTACAGTACATGATACTGCAGTAGTGTGTGTACTCAGAGTATCTGCAGTAGTCTGTGTACTTTGACTATATGATACTGCAGTACTGTGTATACTTAGAGTACATGTACTGCAGTAGAGTGTGTACTTTGACTATATGCTACTGCAGTACTGTGTGTACTTATACTACAGTAGTGTGTGTACTTACAGTACATGATACTGCAGTAGTGTGTGTACTTTGAGGTTATGGTTAGGCTACAGGTTTGAAAAGGTTATGGTAAGGGTTAGGGTCAAGGGAGAGGTTAGAGTGTAGGGGTTATGGAAAGGGTTACACTTACCGTACATGCATCTCTCCAAAGTGATGAGGGACCGTGTGTGTGGAGGAACATTGGCTGACATTGTGAGCCTGTGTCACATCAAGCACAAGTGGCAGCAGCAGCTTCAGTCACTTGGGAGAAGAGCACAAGACAATATTAGTATGTATCAGTGTCAATGCACAGTATTCTCAATGTTACCATTAATATCAACTAATAATATTAATAATTACTAATTACTAATTGTACAATATTATATGTTTGTGCCAATCTAATGAATTAATATGGGTTAGCTACTTCATGTGATTAATGACACACATTTGTAAGGCTTAATATTTCAGTGCATTAACACCTAAAATGGAGTCTGAAAATATCAAAATGGAGGCAGCACATGGTGGAGCACATGGCGTGTAGTACATTAGAATAGACACTAGTGGCCACTAATGCTGCTGGACGTGTGCATTCAGGCCTCCATTTTAACTTTTCAGACTCCATTTTAGGTTGCACATAGCACATGCCGTGTAGTACATTCAAATAGACACTAGTGGCCACTAATGCTGCTGGACGTGTGCATTCAGGCCTCCATTTTAACTTTTCAGACTCCATTTTAGGTAGCACATTTCATACATCTAAATGGATAAATATTATATTTGAATACACACACACACACTTGTATAATATACCCCCACCATGTTTCCAAAGTCATTCTGTTCATTCATTTGTGATGACCTCTCATTTACCCATTTTACTGTTGGAAAGATTGATCATGTTCATCATCTTAAATGCAACATTACAAGAATACACACACACACAGCTGTACAGTAGGCCATATAGTCACAACACTGAAACATTATTAGAAGAATACACACACACACACACACACACACACACAGGACTGTTTCTGATAAAAGCAGGGCCACACTCATTTGATTTCAATAATAAATGAATTAATGAACCATAACCAATGATTGACTGAATCAATACGTACTCTATTAATATTGAATGTCTGTCAGTTTCATTCACATTAATCTCCACTGATGTTATAAAGTCTTATCAAGTGTTATAAAGACTTGTATATTAATTAA
The DNA here is from genome assembly GCA_026745465.1 of Lota lota. Lineage (NCBI taxonomy): Eukaryota > Metazoa > Chordata > Actinopteri > Gadiformes > Lotidae > Lota > Lota lota. Next base: position 792,722 of record JACYXH010000453.1, read on the forward strand.
TCAACCTACAGCAGTAGCTTCACTTGACTACTACTCTACCCACGTTTTAATAACCTAAAAAGTAAAGGGACTGGGTTAATGAACCGTACTGAATGTATACGTAGTCTATCAGTCATTATTATTAATTAATCAACGTACAGCTGTAGCTTTATCTGACTACTACTGTATCAGCTGACGCAGACTACTACTGTATCAGCTGTTAATATTACTACACATATACAAACATATTTATCCTTGTGATGAGGGTCCTCTTTCGCAGGCTGGGGGGACATGGGGGCCTTCACAGGATGGGGGGGACACGATGAACTGGGAGAGCTGGGAACACACACACACACAAACACACACACACACCGGAATTGTTAATAAGGTTAACACGTAACCAGACAAACCGGGATTAATATACTACACATTTAGGACATACTATGATTACAATGGCATATGGAATGTATTTATGAACTTAGCGTTCTATTTGCTGAGTGTATACGTAGCTACGAGCTATTCACGTCTACTGTACCAAGCTGTTCATATTTTTTAAAAATTACCACACAAACCGGGATTAATATACAACACATATAGGACATGTCCATGTCCATACTATAATTACAATGGCATATGCAATGTATTTATGAACCGTAGAGATGTATTTATGATTATTTACTGAGTGCTTACGTAACTAAGAGCTATTCACGACTACTGTACCAAGCTGTTAATATTGTTAACAAATTACCACACAAACCGGGATTAATATACAACACATATAGGACATACCCATGTCCATACTATGATTACAATGGCATATGGAATGTATTTATGAACTTAGCGATCTATTTGCTTAGTGTATACGTAGCTACGAGCTATTCACGTCTACTGTACCAAGCTGTTAATATTTTTTAAAAATTACCACACAAACCGGGATTAATATACAACACATATAGGACATGTCCATGTGCATACTATGATTACAATGGCATATGGAATGTATTTATGAACTTAGCGATCTATTTGCTGAGTGTATACGTAGCTACGAGCCATTCACGACTACTATACCAGCTGTTCATATTTTTTAAAAATTACCACACAAACCGGGATTAATATACAACACATATAGGACATGTCCATGTCCATACTATAATTACAATGGCATATGGAATGTATTTATGAACCGTAGAGGTGTATTTATGAACCGTAGCGATCTATTTGCTGAGTGCTAATGTAGCTACGAGCTATTCACGACTACTGTACCAAGCTGTTAATATTGTTAACAAATAACCACACAAACCGGGATTAATATACAACACATATAGGACATGTCCATGTGCATACTATGATTACAATGGCATATGGAATGTATTTATGAACTTAGCGATCTATTTGCTGAGTGTATACGTAGCTACGAGCCATTCACGACTACTATACCAGCTGTTAATATTTTTTAAAAATTACCACACAAACCGGGATTAATATACAACACATATAGGACATGTCCATGTCCATACTATAATTACAATGGCATATGGAATGTATTTATGAACTTAGCGATCTATTTGCTGAGTGTATACGTAGCTACGAGCCATTCACGACTACTATACCAGCTGTTCATATTTTTAAAAAATTACCACACAAACCGGGATTAATATACAACACATATAGGACATGTCCATGTCCATACTATGATTAGGATTCAATATAGAATTTATTTATGAACCGTAGAGGTGTATTTATGAACCTAGCGATCTATTTACTGAGTGTATACGTAGCTACGAGCTATTCACGTAAACTGTATCAGCTGTTAATATTGTTTACACGTAACCACACAAACCGGGATTAATATACAACACATATAGGACATATCCATGTCCATACTATGATTAGGATTAATTATACAATGTATTTATGAACGTAGCGATCTATTTACTGAGTGTATACGTAGCTACGAGCCATTCACGACTACTATACCAGCTGTTAATATATTTTAAAAATTACCACACAAACCGGGATTAATATACAACACATATAGGACATATCCATGTCCATACTATGATTAGGATTCAATATAGAATTTATTTATGAACCGTAGAGATGTATTTATGAACCTAGCGATCTATTTACAGAGTGTTTACGTCGTTCACGATCTTTTCTTTTACTCACGTAATGTTCACGGATGTCACAAAACAGTGCCCAAGTGGTATAAATGTAGAGGCATTAATAAACACTTACCTGCTATGGATGGATGTGTTTATATCCGAATATTGAGCAAGGTCCTGGCATATAATCACGGAGCTAGAAGCTACAAACCTAAACAGTACAGCCATTTAAACGCGTCATCGCGCTTCTGGTTTGTGATTGGTTACAAGAGTGCTGTGCTTTCGGTAGAAACTCTGAACGACGCGGCCTTTGAAGCTCACTCACGTGACTCGCTCTGAAACATTGTATCGTCTCACGCGCATTCAGGCGCCCAAACCCAGACCTTCTGGAAAAGTCCGCCAGCTCGCTCGCTCGGTCGCCATGGCAACGGTCGTCATGGAAACCCAAACATGGCGGAATAGTATAATTCAATAACGATATTCATATAGGGTTATTAATTATTTAAAAGTCATTGTGTGGTCCTGTTCATTAATATAGGTTCAGGTGAACTCTATTGTACCCATTTTAATCACTTTTAATCACTTTTAATAATTAATATATTAATATATTCATAATATGACATGTGGTTGAGGCCTCCTATTTATGCATCAATTCAACAAACTAAATAAACCCTTACTGTGTTCAGGCTGATGAATACATAACATTGGAATCCATAAATGATTTTATTAACATACACTTTGACACAAACAGTTGAATTGAGAGAGATGGAGAGAGAGCGTGCGCGTGCGTGCGCGTCCGACCCGGAGAACGGAAGGTCACACCGACCCCTCGTTTTAAACACTTATTGCGGGGCCCCTCGGGGATACCGTGTCCGAAAAGCGGCCCTCAGCGACCTCGTGGGGCCGCGCGACGGCCCTTTGACCCCCGACGCAGAAAAGGCCCGAAGAGGTCACGGGCCCGGTGCGCGGCCCCCTTTCGGCCTACGTGCTTCATTTTTTCAGACAGTCATCCTGGGGCCCCCCGGGTGTACCCCTATCAAGCCCGAGAGGATATCTACTTCCTCTGATGTTTTATGAATTTTTTTGAATTCCCAACACTTTCAATGTGACCAATGTACACGGGCTGGGCTGACTGACTTGTGGTTGACCTACATTCTTCTACTTCATAATCTCACATGTGGTGGGGGTCCTCATAACTCTGCAAAACACCGCGGGGCTCTATCTTTTTGCAATCTCGTTCCAGGGCCTCCCTTATGAGCGTACTGCGAAGGCCTCTGACGCGTCCGTTTAAACACCTTCCTGTTGGGCAAAAATCACAATATTAATAATCTTACATGTAGTCGACCTCCTCTTTCACATACAAGACACCCCGGGGCTCTATCTTGCTCCCGAGTGTCCGTGACCTAGGGGTCACCCTGTGGGTCAAAAATTTCCAGACATATGACAGTTTATTCATGCACGTTTCCTAGTACTGTGGGATGCCCTGAGTGATATAAAAGCAACCCCGGGCCTCTAGCTTAAAGCATACTCATTCTACAGCCTTTTGCAGGGTCGCATTGTACAGGCCCGTGACGACCTCTGACCCGGCCCTCTGACTGACTTCCCTTTGGGCTAGGTCAACCAAATTCATTTTGTATAATGTTGGGTAGGCCCTCTCTCCTAATCACAAGTCGCCAGATTTTTATCTATTTTTAATGAGCTGATTTGACCTTGTAGCAGGTCTCCATTTCTCCTATTCGTTAGAATGGGAGACTTGGACGGCGTCCGTTTGGTCACTTCCTTTTAAGATAGGACCTCAATATTAATTTTGGTGATAGTTCTAGACCCCTTCTATCATGTAAAACAGAGCCTATCTTGATATCTATTTTTAATGAGCTGTTATGACCTTGTCGCACCTCTCCATTTCTCCAATTCGTTAAAACGGGAGACTTGGACGGCGTCCGTTTGGTCACTTCCTTTTAAGATAGGACCTCAATATTAATTTTGGTGATAGTTCTAGACCCCTTCTATCATGTAAAGCAGAGCCTATCTTGATATCTATTTTTAATGAGCTGTTATGACCCCGGAGCGGTTCTCCATTTCTCCAATTCGTTAAAATGGGACACTTGGACGGCGTCCGTTTGGTCACTTCCTTTTAAGATATGACCTCAATTTTAATTTTGGTGATAGTTCTAGACCCCTTCTATCATGTAAAACAGAGCCTATCTTGATATCTATTTTTAATGAGCTGTTATGACCTTGTCGCACCTCTCCATTTCTCCCATTCGTTTGAATGGGAGAGTTGGACGGCGTCCGTTTGGTCACTTCCTTTGAAGCTACGTGAATCAAATTGATAGAGGAGATTGTTCTCTAAGACTTCTTTCATATAAAAAATAGCCTAGCTCCTTAAGTTATTCCTAACTAGAGTTGTGGCTATAACTAGATATGATTTTATATTAAACAATTAGGGCCGTGGTGGGGGAGCCTTTTGAGGGACGGACCTCTAAGTTGAGATCCTGTTAGCCCCAGGGCATGTGTTGACACTGGTAAAAGCACAAGGTTGTATCCCCTTTAGTTTGGACACTGGGAACCAAAGACCCCTGGCCATTTTCTCCCATTCGCTATAATAGAGCGCTTCACGGGCCGCGGTGACCTTTGTGGGGGGCCGAGGTGGTCCTAACTCGTAGCCCACGTCCTCCTAGGTCCAGGGAACAATCTCTGAGAAGGTCGGTCTCTGAAACATCACAGAAAAGAAAAAGGCCTCATTTCTCCACTTTTTTGTCTGACCTACTTAGAAGCGACATTTCCGAGTGCCACTCGCCCGGTTCGGAGGTGAAACGGGCCGACCCGGAGAACGGAAGGTCGGCCCGAATAGATACTCGGCACGCTCATATTAGGGGCCCTCAGGTATACTGTGTCCGAAAAGCGGCCCTCTGTGACCTCGTGGGGCCGCACGACGGCCCTTTGACCCCCGACGCAGGCAAGGCCCGTTTACATGGGGAGACTTTGACGGCGTCCGTTTGGTCACTTCCTTTTAAGCTATGACCTCAATATTAATTTTGGTGATTGTTATAGACCCCTTCTATCATGTAAAACAGAGCCTATCTTGATATCTATTTTTAATGAGCTGTTATGACCTTGTAGCAGGTCTCCATTTCTCCCATTCGTTTGAATGGGAGAAATGGACGGCGTCCGTTTGGTCACTTCCTTTTAAGATATGAGCTCAATTTTAATTTTGGTGATAGTTCTAGACCCCTTCTATCATGTAAAACAGAGCCTATCTTGATATCTATTTTTAATGAGCTGTTATGACCTTGTCGCACCTCTCCATTTCTCCCATTCGTTTGAATGGGAGAAATGGACGGCGTCCGTTTGGTCACTTCCTTTGAAGCGACGTGAATCAAATTGATAGAGGTGATTGTTCTCCAAGCCTTCTTTCATATAAAAAATAGCCTAGCTCCTTAAGTTATTCCTAACTAGAGTTGTGGCTATAACTAGATATGATTTTATATTAAACAATTAGGGCCGTGGTGGGGGAGCCTTTTGAGGGACGGACCTCTAAGTTGAGATCCTGTTAGCCCCAGGGCATGTGTTGACACTGGTAAAAGCACAAGGTTGTATCACCTTTAGTTTGGACACTGGGAACCAAAGACCCCTGGCCATTTTCTCCCATTCGCTATAATAGAGCGCTTCACGGGCCGCGGTGACCTTTGTGGGGGGCCGAGGTGGTCCTAACTCGTAGCCCACGTCCTCCTAGGTCCAGGGAACAATCTCTGAGAAGGTCGGTCTCTGAAACATCACAGAAAAGAAAAAGGCCTCATTTCTCCACTTTTTTGTCTGACCTACTTAGAAGCGACATTTCCGAGTGCCACTCGCCCGGTTCGGAGGTGAAACGGGCCGACCCGGAGAACGGAAGGTCGCGCCGAATAGATACTCGGCACGCTCATATTAGGGCCCCTCAGGTATACTGTGTCCGAAAAGCGGCCCTCTGTGACCTCGTGGGGCCGCACGACGGCCCTTTGACCCCCGACGCAGGCAAGGCCCGTTTACATGGGGAGACTTTGACGGCGTCCGTTTGGTCACTTCCTTTTAAGGTATGACCTCAATTTTAATTTTGGTGATTGTTCTAGACCCCTTCTATCATGTCCAACAGAGCCTATCTTGATATCTATTTTTAATGAGCTCATTTGACCTTGTAGCAGGTCTCCATTTCTCCCATTCGTTTGAATGGGAGAGTTGGACGGCGTCCGTTTGGTCACTTCCTTTTAAGGTATGACCTCAATTTTAATTTTGGTGATTGTTCTAGACCCCTTCTATCATGTAGAAAAGTGCCTATCTTAATATCTATTTTTAATGAGCTGTTATGACCTTTTAGCAGGTCTCCATTTCTCCCATTCGTTTGAATGGGAGAGTTGGACGGCGTCCGTTTGGTCACTTCCTTTTAAGGTATGACCTCAATTTTAATTTTGGTGATTGTTCTAGACCCCTTCTATCATGTAGAAAAGTGCCTATCTTGATATCTATTTTTAATGAGCTGTTATGACCTTTTAGCAGGTCTCCATTTCTCCCATTCGTTTGAATGGGAGAGTTGGACGGCGTCCGTTTGGTCACTTCCTTTTAAGGTATGAGCTCAATTTTAATTTTGGTGATTGTTCTAGACCCCTTCTATCATGTAGAAAAGTGCCTATCTTGATATCTATTTTTATTGAGCTGTTATGACCCCGGAGCAGGTCTCCATTTCTCCTATTCGTTTGAATGGGAGACTTTGACGGCGTCCGTTTGGTCACTTCCTTTTAAGATAGGACCTCAAATTTAATTTTGGTGATTGTTCTAGACCCCTTCTATCATCTAAAAAAGTGCCTATCTTGATATCTATTTTTAATGAGCTGTTATGACCCCGGAGCAGGTCTCCATTTCTCCCATTCGTTTGAATGGGAGACTTTGACGGCGTCCGTTTGGTCACTTCCTTTTAAGATAGGACCTCAAATTTAATTTTGGTGATTGTTGTAGACCCCTTCTATCATGTGAAAAAGTGCCTATCTTGATATCTATTTTTATTGAGCTGTTATGACCCCGGAGCAGGTCTCCATTTCTCCCATTCGTTTGAATGGGAGATTTTGATGGTTTTCGTTAGGTCACTTACCGGACAAGTGGAAGGTCACACCGAGCCGGGTCCCCACGACCAAACAGAAGGGCCCCTCGGGTATACTGTGTCCGAACACCGGCCCTCTGCGACCTCCGACGGCCGCACCGCGGCCCTTTGACCGCCGACGCAGCAAAGGTCAAATGACAGACGGAGAGGTCACAGGCCCGGTGCGCGGCCCCCGTTTGGCGTAGGTGCTTCATTTTTGGAGACAGTCATCCTGGCGCCCCCCGGGTGTACCCATATCAAGCCCGAGAGGATATCTACTTCCTCTGATGTTTTATGAACAATATTTGAATTCCCAACCGTTTGAATGTGACCAATGTACACGGGCTGGGCAGAATCACTTGTGGTTGACCTACATTCTTCTACTTCATAATCTCACATGTGGTGGGGGTCCTCATAACTCTGCAAAACACTACGGGGCTGTATCTTAAAGCATACTCTTTCGACAGCCTTTTGCAGGGTCGCATTGTACAGGCCCCTGACGACCTCTGACCTGGCCCCCTGAATGACTTCCCTTTGGGCTAGGTGGTGCAAATTCAGTTTGTATAATGCTGGGTAGGCCCTCTCTCCTAATCACAAGTCACCAGATTTTTATCTATTTTGTATGAGCTGATTTGACCTTGTAGCAGGTCTCCATTTCTCCTATTCGTTACAATGGTGAGAATTGGACGGCGTCCGTTAGGTCACTTCCTTTTAAGATAGGACCTCAATATTAATTTTGGTGATACTTCTAGACCCCTGCTATCATGTAGAAAAGTGCCTATCTTGATATCTATTTTTAATGAGCTGATTTGACCTTGTAGCAGGTCTCCATTTCTCCTATTCGTTAGAATGGGAGACTTGGACGGCGTCCGTTTGGTCACTTCCTTTTAAGGTATGACCTCAATTTTAATTTTGGTGATAGTTGTAGACCCCTTCTATCATGTCCAACAGAGCCTATATTGATATCTATTTTTAATGAGCTGTTATGACCTTGTAGCAGGTCTCCATTTCTCCCATTCGTTTGAATGGGAGAGTTGGACGGCGTCCGTTTGGTCACTTCCTTTTAAGGTATGACCTCAATTTTAATTTTGGTGATTGTTCTAGACCCCTTCTATCATGTCAAACAGAGCCTATCTTGATATCTATTTTTAATGAGCTGTTATGACCTTTTAGCAGGTCTCCATTTCTCCCATTCGTTTGAATGGGAGATTTTGATGGTTTCCGTTAGGTCACTTACCGGACAAGGGGAAGGTCACACCGAGCCGGGTCCCCACGACCAAACAGAAGGGCCCCTCGGGTATACTGTGTCCGCAAAGCGGCCCTCTGTGACCTCGTGGGGCCGCACGACGGCCCTTTGACCCCCGACGCAGGCAAGGCCCGTTTACATGGGGAGACTTGGACGGCGTCCGTTTGGTCACTTCCTTTTAAGCTATGACCTCAATTTTAATTTTGGTGATAGTTATAGACCCCTTCTATCATGTCCAACAGAGCCTATCTTGATATCTATTTTTAATGAGCTGATTTGACCTTGTAGCAGGTCTCCATTTCTCCTATTCGTTAGAATGGGAGACTTGGACGGCGTCCGTTAGGTCACTTCCTTTTAAGGTATGACCTCAATTTTAATTTTGGTGATTGTTCTAGACCCCTTCTATCATGTCAAACAGAGCCTATCTTGATATCTATTTTTAATGAGCTGTTATGACCTTTTAGCAGGTCTCCATTTCTCCCATTCGTTTGAATGGGAGATTTTGATGGTTTCCGTTAGGTAACTTACCGGACAAGGGGAAGGTCACACCGAGCCGGGTCCCCACGACCAAACAGAAGGGCCCCTCGGGTATACTGTGTCCGCAAAGCGGCCCTCTGTGACCTCGTGGGGCCGCACGACGGCCCTTTGACCCCCGACGCAGGCAAGGCCCGTTTACATGGGGAGACTTGGACGGCGTCCGTTTGGTCACTTCCTTTTAAGCTATGACCTCAATTTTAATTTTGGTGATAGTTATAGACCCCTTCTATCATGTCCAACAGAGCCTATCTTGATATCTATTTTTAATGAGCTGTTATGACCTTTTAGCAGGTCTCCATTTCTCCTATTCGTTAGAATGGGAGACTTGGACGGCGTCCGTTTGGTCACTTCCTTTTAAGGTATGAGCTCAATTTTAATTTTGGTGATAGTTGTAGACCCCTTCTATCATGTAGAATAGTGCCTATCTTGATATCTATTTTTAATGAGCTGATTTGACCTTGTAGCAGGTCTCCATTTCTCCCATTCGTTTGAATGGGAGAGTTGGACGGCGTCCGTTTGGTCACTTCCTTTTAAGGTATGAGCTCAATTTTAATTTTGGTGATTGTTCTAGACCCCTTCTATCATGTAGAAAAGTGCCTATCTTGATATCTATTTTTATTGAGCTGTTATGACCCCGGAGCAGGTCTCCATTTCTCCTATTCGTTTGAATGGGAGACTTTGACGGCGTCCGTTTGGTCACTTCCTTTTAAGATAGGACCTCAAATTTAATTTTGGTGATTGTTCTAGACCCCTTCTATCATCTAAAAAAGTGCCTATCTTGATATCTATTTTTAATGAGCTGTTATGACCCCGGAGCAGGTCTCCATTTCTCCCATTCGTTTGAATGGGAGACTTTGACGGCGTCCGTTTGGTCACTTCCTTTTAAGATAGGACCTCAAATTTAATTTTGGTGATTGTTGTAGACCCCTTCTATCATGTGAAAAAGTGCCTATCTTGATATCTATTTTTATTGAGCTGTTATGACCCCGGAGCAGGTCTCCATTTCTCCCATTCGTTTGAATGGGAGATTTTGATGGTTTTCGTTAGGTCACTTACCGGACAAGTGGAAGGTCACACCGAGCCGGGTCCCCACGACCAAACAGAAGGGCCCCTCGGGTATACTGTGTCCGAACACCGGCCCTCTGCGACCTCCGACGGCCGCACCGCGGCCCTTTGACCGCCGACGCAGCAAAGGTCAAATGACAGACGGAGAGGTCACAGGCCCGGTGCGCGGCCCCCGTTTGGCGTAGGTGCTTCATTTTTGGAGACAGTCATCCTGGCGCCCCCCGGGTGTACCCATATCAAGCCCGAGAGGATATCTACTTCCTCTGATGTTTTATGAACAATATTTGAATTCCCAACCGTTTGAATGTGACCAATGTACACGGGCTGGGCAGAATCACTTGTGGTTGACCTACATTCTTCTACTTCATAATCTCACATGTGGTGGGGGTCCTCATAACTCTGCAAAACACTACGGGGCTGTATCTTAAAGCATACTCTTTCGACAGCCTTTTGCAGGGTCGCATTGTACAGGCCCCTGACGACCTCTGACCTGGCCCCCTGAATGACTTCCCTTTGGGCTAGGTGGTGCAAATTCAGTTTGTATAATGCTGGGTAGGCCCTCTCTCCTAATCACAAGTCACCAGATTTTTATCTATTTTGTATGAGCTGATTTGACCTTGTAGCAGGTCTCCATTTCTCCTATTCGTTACAATGGTGAGAATTGGACGGCGTCCGTTAGGTCACTTCCTTTTAAGATAGGACCTCAATATTAATTTTGGTGATACTTCTAGACCCCTGCTATCATGTAGAAAAGTGCCTATCTTGATATCTATTTTTAATGAGCTGATTTGACCTTGTAGCAGGTCTCCATTTCTCCTATTCGTTAGAATGGGAGACTTGGACGGCGTCCGTTTGGTCACTTCCTTTTAAGGTATGACCTCAATTTTAATTTTGGTGATAGTTGTAGACCCCTTCTATCATGTCCAACAGAGCCTATATTGATATCTATTTTTAATGAGCTGTTATGACCTTGTAGCAGGTCTCCATTTCTCCCATTCGTTTGAATGGGAGAGTTGGACGGCGTCCGTTTGGTCACTTCCTTTTAAGGTATGACCTCAATTTTAATTTTGGTGATTGTTCTAGACCCCTTCTATCATGTCAAACAGAGCCTATCTTGATATCTATTTTTAATGAGCTGTTATGACCTTTTAGCAGGTCTCCATTTCTCCCATTCGTTTGAATGGGAGATTTTGATGGTTTCCGTTAGGTCACTTACCGGACAAGGGGAAGGTCACACCGAGCCGGGTCCCCACGACCAAACAGAAGGGCCCCTCGGGTATACTGTGTCCGCAAAGCGGCCCTCTGTGACCTCGTGGGGCCGCACGACGGCCCTTTGACCCCCGACGCAGGCAAGGCCCGTTTACATGGGGAGACTTGGACGGCGTCCGTTTGGTCACTTCCTTTTAAGCTATGACCTCAATTTTAATTTTGGTGATAGTTATAGACCCCTTCTATCATGTCCAACAGAGCCTATCTTGATATCTATTTTTAATGAGCTGATTTGACCTTGTAGCAGGTCTCCATTTCTCCTATTCGTTAGAATGGGAGACTTGGACGGCGTCCGTTAGGTCACTTCCTTTTAAGGTATGACCTCAATTTTAATTTTGGTGATTGTTCTAGACCCCTTCTATCATGTCAAACAGAGCCTATCTTGATATCTATTTTTAATGAGCTGTTATGACCTTTTAGCAGGTCTCCATTTCTCCCATTCGTTTGAATGGGAGATTTTGATGGTTTCCGTTAGGTAACTTACCGGACAAGGGGAAGGTCACACCGAGCCGGGTCCCCACGACCAAACAGAAGGGCCCCTCGGGTATACTGTGTCCGCAAAGCGGCCCTCTGTGACCTCGTGGGGCCGCACGACGGCCCTTTGACCCCCGACGCAGGCAAGGCCCGTTTACATGGGGAGACTTGGACGGCGTCCGTTTGGTCACTTCCTTTTAAGCTATGACCTCAATTTTAATTTTGGTGATAGTTATAGACCCCTTCTATCATGTCCAACAGAGCCTATCTTGATATCTATTTTTAATGAGCTGTTATGACCTTTTAGCAGGTCTCCATTTCTCCTATTCGTTAGAATGGGAGACTTGGACGGCGTCCGTTTGGTCACTTCCTTTTAAGGTATGAGCTCAATTTTAATTTTGGTGATAGTTGTAGACCCCTTCTATCATGTAGAATAGTGCCTATCTTGATATCTATTTTTAATGAGCTGATTTGACCTTGTAGCAGGTCTCCATTTCTCCTATTCGTTAGAATGGGAGACTTGGACGGCGTCCGTTAGGTCACTTCCTTTTAAGATAGGACCTCAATTTTAATTTTGGTGATACTTCTAAACCCTTGCTATCATGTAGAAAAGTGCCTATCTTGATATCTATTTTTAATGAGCTGATTTGACCTTGTAGCAGGTCTCCATTTCTCCTATTCGTTAGAATGGGAGACTTGGACGGCGTCCGTTTGGTCACTTCCTTTTAAGATAGGACCTCAATATTAATTTTGGTGATACTTCTAGACCCCTTCTATCATGTAGAAAAGTGCCTATCTTGATATCTATTTTTAATGAGCTGATTTGACCTTGTAGCAGGTCTCCATTTCTCCTATTCGTTAGAATGGGAGACTTGGACGGCGTCCGTTTGGTCACTTCCTTTTAAGCTATGACCTCAATATTAATTTTGGTGATTGTTCTAGACCCCTTCTATCATGTCCAACAGAGCCTATCTTGATATCTATTTTTAATGAGCTGATTTGACCTTGTAGCAGGTCTCCATTTCTCCTATTCGTTAGAATGGGAGACTTGGACGGCGTCCGTTTGGTCACTTCCTTTTAAGGTATGAGCTCAATTTTAATTTTGGTGATAGTTGTAGACCCCTTCTATCATGTAGAAAAGTGCCTATCTTGATATCTATTTTTAATGAGCTGATTTGACCTTGTAGCAGGTCTCCATTTCTCCTATTTGTTCGAATGGGAGACTTGGACGGCGTCCGTTTGGTCACTTCCTTTTAAGATAGGACCTCAATATTAATTTTGGTGATAGTTCTAGACCCCTTCTATCATGTCAAACAGAGCCTATCTTGATATCTATTTTTAATGAGCTGATTTGACCTTGTAGCACGTCTCCATTTCTCCTATTCGTTTAAATGGAGAAATGGAATAGTGCGTGTGTTAGTCTCTTGTGGTTGGGCCCCAGCCAAGACATTCATAATCTCACATGTAGGGGAGCTTATCTTTAATATAAGATAGACACCAGTGCTGTACCTTAAAGCATACTCATTCTACAGCCTATAAGAGGATGACTTTTGTGTGTGTGCGACTCTGACCTGTGCTCGTTTCAATCAGTTGCACTTTTAAAATGTGCCATCTTTCTACAACTTTCCAAACGGAGAGGCAGACCCCCCTTACCCCTGTGATAAATACATGACACTTGGTACATTATGTTGTATTTATTAAAAGAATGATGATATACTACAGCTGTGAATCCCTAAAACTACACTCGTATTATTGACAGTACACATGATTTGCTGTTCATATTACTACACATATACAAACATATTTCTCCTTGTGATGAAGGAGCATTGGGATGAGGGTCCTGGTGGTGGTTAGGGTCGTCTTTGGCAGGCTGGGGGGACATGGGGGCCTTCACAGGATGGGGGGGACACGATGCACTGGGAGAGCTGGGGAACACACACACACACACCGGAATTGTTAATAAGGTTAACACGTAACCGGACAAACCGGGATTAATATACAACACATATAGGACATGTCCATGTCCATACTATAATTACAATGGCATATGGAATGTATTTATGAACCGTAGAGATGTATTTATGAATATTTACTGAGTGCTTACGTAGCTACGAGCTATTCACGACTACTGTACCAAGCTGTTAATATTGTTAACAAATAACCACACAAACCGGGATTAATATACAACACGTATAGGACATGTCCATGTCCATACTATAATTACAATGGCATATGGAATGTATTTATGAACTTAGCGATCTATTTACTGAGTGTATACGTAGCTACGAGCCATTCACGACTACTATACCAGCTGTTCATATTTTTAAAAAATTACCACACAAACCGGGATTAATATACAACACATATAGGACATGTCCATGTCCATACTATGATTAGGATTCAATATAGAATTTATTTATGAACCGTAGAGGTGTATTTATGAACCTAGCGATCTATTTACTGAGTGTATACGTAGCTACGAGCTATTCACGTAAACTGTATCAGCTGTTAATATTGTTTACACGTAACCACACAAACCGGGATTAATATACAACACATATAGGACATATCCATGTCCATACTATGATTAGGATTAATTATACAATGTATTTATGAACGTAGCGATCTATTTACTGAGTGTATACGTAGCTACGAGCCATTCACGACTACTATACCAGCTGTTAATATATTTTAAAAATTACCACACAAACCGGGATTAATATACAACACATATAGGACATATCCATGTCCATACTATGATTAGGATTCAATATAGAATTTATTTATGAACCGTAGAGATGTATTTATGAACCTAGCGATCTATTTACATAGTGTTTACGTCGTTCACGATCTTTTCTTTTACTCACGTAATGTTCACGGATGTCACAAAACAGTGCCCAAGTGGTATAAATGTAGAGGCATTGATAAACACTTACCTTTTATGGATGGATGTGTTTATATCCGAATATTCAGCAAGGTCCTGGCATATAATCACGGAGCTAGAAGCTACAAACCTAAACAGTACAGCCATTTAAACGCGTCATCGCGCTTCTGCTTTGTGATTGGTTAAAAGAGTGCTGTGCTTTCGGTAGAAACTCTGAACGACGCGGCCTTTGAAGCTCACTCACGTGACTCGCTCTGAAACATTGTATCGTCTCACGCGCATTCAGGCGCCCAAACCCAGACCTTCTGGAAAAGTCTGCCAGCTCGCTCGCTCGGTCGCCATGGCAACGGTCGTCAAGGAAACCGAAACATGGCGGAATAGTATAATTCAATAGAAATATTGATATACAATCCCCCACCTTATTAAAAAGTCATTGTGTGCTAATGTTCATTAATAGGGTTAACATATTAACAAATATTACTGCAGTACTGTGTGTACTTAGAGTACATGTACTGCAGTAGTATGTGTACTCAGTCAAAGTACACAGACTACTGCAGATACTCTATCTGCTACTGCAGTACTGTGTGTACTTATACTACAGTAGTGTGTGTACTTTGAGTACATGTACTGCAGTAGTATGTGTACTCAGTCAAAGTACACAGACTACTGCAGATACTCTATCTGCTACTGCAGTACTGTGTGTACTTATACTACAGTAGTGTGTGTACTTTGAGTACATGTACTGCAGTAGTATGTGTACTCAGAGTATCTGCAGTAGTCTGTGTACTTTGACTATATGATACTGCAGTACTGTGTGTACTTGTACTGCAGTACTGTGTGTACTTAGAGTACATGTACTGCAGTAGTATGTGTACTCAGTCAAAGTACACAGACTACTGCAGTTACTCTATCTGCTACTGCAGTACTGTGTGTACTTATACTACAGTAGTGTGTGTACTTTGAGTACATGTACTGCAGTAGTATGTGTACTCAGAGTATCTGCAGTAGTTAGTGTACTTTGACTATATGATACTGCAGTACTGTGTGTACTTAGAGTACATGTACTGCAGTAGTATGTGTACTCAGTCAAAGTACACAGACTACTGCAGATACTCTATCTGCTACTGCAGTACTGTGTGTACTTATACTACAGTAGTGTGTGTACCAAGAGTACATGTACTGCAGTAGTATGTGTACTCAGAGTATCTGCAGTAGTTAGTGTACTTTGACTATATGATACTGCAGTACTGTGTGTACTTAGAGTACATGTACTGCAGTAGTATGTGTACTCAGTCAAAGTACACAGACTACTGCAGATACTCTATCTGCTACTGCAGTACTGTGTGTACTTATACTATAGTAGTGTGTGTACTTAGAGTACATGTACTGCAGTAGTATGTGTACTCACAGTCAAAGTACACTAACTACTGCAGATACTCTATGATACTGCAGTACTGTGTGTACTCTGAGTACATGATACTGCAGTAGTATGTGTACTCAGAGTATCTGCAGTAGTCTGTGTACTTTGACTATCTGCTACTGCAGTACTATGTGTACTATCCCTGTATGCTACTGCAGTACTGTGTGTACTTATACTATAGTAGTGTGTGTACTTAGAGTACATGTACTGCAGTAGTATGTGTACTCACAGTCAAAGTACACTAACTACTGCAGATACTCTATGATACTGCAGTACTGTGTGTACTCTGAGTACATGATACTGCAGTAGTATGTGTACTCAGAGTATCTGCAGTAGTCTGTGTACTTTGACTATCTGCTACTGCAGTACTATGTGTACTATCCCTGTATGCTACTGCAGTACTGTGTGTACTTATACTATAGTAGTGTGTGTACTTAGAGTACATGTACTGCAGTAGTATGTGTACTCACAGTCAAAGTACACTAACTACTGCAGATACTCTATGATACTGCAGTACTGTGTGTACTCTGAGTACATGATACTGCAGTAGTATGTGTACTCAGAGTATCTGCAGTAGTCTGTGTACTTTGACTATCTGCTACTGCAGTACTATGTGTACTCAGAGTATCTGCAGTAGTCTGTGTACTTTGACTCTATGATACTGCAGTACTGTGTGTACTCTGAGTACACATACTACTGCAGTATCATGTACTCACAGTATCTGCAGTAGTCTGTGTACTTTGACTATATGCTACTGCAGTACTATGTGTACTATCCCTGTATGCTACTGCAGTACTGTGTGTACTTGTACTGCAGTACTGTGTGTACTTACAGTGTCTACAGCAGAGTATATACTTAGAGTACATGTACTGCAGTAGTATGTGTACTTTGACTATCTGCTACTGCAGTACTGTGTGTACTTACAGTGTCTACAGCAGAGTGCATACTTAGAGTACATGTACTGCAGTACTATGTGTACTTTGACTATCTGCTACTGCAGTACTATGTGTACTCAGAGTATCTGCAGTAGTCTGTGTACTTTGACTCTATGATACTGCAGTACTGTGTGTACTTATACTACAGTACTGTGTGTACTCTGAGTACACATACTACTGCAGTATCATGTACTCTGAGTATCTGCAGTAGTCTGTGTACTTTGACTATATGATACTGCAATACTATGTGTACTAACCCTGTATGCTACTGCAGTAGTGTGTGTACTTACAGTGTCTACAGTAGTGTGTACTTAGAGTACATGTACTGCAGTAGTATGTGTACTTTGACTATCTGCTACTGCAGTACTATGTGTACTTAGAGTACATGTACTGTAGTCTGTGTACTTTGACTATCTGCTACTGCAGTACTATGTGTACTTATACTACAGTAGTGTGTGTACTTAGAGTACATGATACAGCAGTTAGAGTATATGGTACTGCAGTACTGTGTGTACTCTGAGTACATGTACTGCAGTAGTATGTGTACTCAGAGTATCTGCAGTAGTCTGTGTACTTTGACTATCTGCTACTGCAGTACTGTGTGTACTTACAGTGTCTACAGCAGAGTGCATACTTAGAGTACATGTACTGCAGTACTATGTGTACTTTGACTATCTGCTACTGCAGTACTATGTGTACTCAGAGTATCTGCAGTAGTCTGTGTACTTTGACTCTATGATACTGCAGTACTGTGTGTACTTATACTGCAGTACTGTGTGTACTTGTACTGCAGTACTCACAAGTCCAACTTTAAACCTTCATAACTTGGTGAAAAAATGGCCTAGAGACAAGAGGAAAACTGTTTTGGAAAGGTCTGAAAGAGGGCTATCCTTAGGTTATGGTTAGGCTACAGGTTGGAAAAGGTTATGGTAAGGGTAAGGGTCAAGGGAGAGGTTAGAGTGTAGGGGTTATGGAATGGGTTACACTTACCCCGACGTACATCTCTCCTAAGCGATGAGGGACGACTTGCGTCGATGACTGACACGGTGAACCTGTGTCACGTCAAACACAAGACAACATTAGTATGTGGCAGTGTCATGTGTACACTATAGGATACTGGAGTACTGGTTAGATACTTGAGTGGTGTGTAGAGTACATCATACTGCAGTAGTGTGTACTTTGACTACATGATACTGCAGTAATGTGTCTACCTAGAGTATATGGTACTGCAGTACTGTGTGTACTTGTACTGCAGTAGTCACAAGTCCAACTTTAAACCTTCATAACTTGGTGAAAAAAAGGCCTAGAGACAAGAGGAAAACTGTTTTGGAAAGGTCTGAAGGAGGACTATCCAGCAGTATAACGTTCTGCCCTTATGACTGCTGTTAAACTTTGATCCATTTCACCCTACTTTTTCATGCTGTAGCTCCACTTTTACACTTAATCTAACCCTGGTCAACTTTGACTCTTTTCATCCTTTTTCCAACTTTGCCATGCACTTTGTACACTTTAACACTTATACACAACTTTGGCACATATCGGTGGTCAACTTGGACTAAACTTGCATTTTTACAACACTTGTAACTTTGACATATATTTCCTTAACCCTGGTCAACTTTGACTCTTTTCATCCTTTTTCCTACTTTGCCATGCACTTGGTACACTTACACACAACTTTGGCACATATCGGTGGTCAACTTGGACTAAACTTGCATTTTTACAACACTTGTAACTTTGACATATATTTCCTTAACTTTGGTCAACTTTGACTATTTTCATCCTTTGCCATGCAGTTGGTACACTTTTACACTTACACACAACTTTGGCACATATCGGTGGTCAACTTGGACTAAGAATGCATTTTTAGGATAATTGACACTTTTTCACATGTTCCTATAGTAGTTATTGAATTTGGACTATACATCCATATTCAGGTTACCTACACTTATTTTCATCCAATTTGGTGAACTTGGTGATTTTCATGGTCTATACTGCCCCCTAGAGTTTTCCGAAATCGACATCCAAATTCGTGAACCTCGAATTTTCGGACTCACTAGTGACACCTTTGGTGTGGAGAAAATTTTCCGGAAGTCCCAATTGGAACATCCAAATTCGTGAACCGACCTGAATTTGGACTTACAAATTTCGAGTACTTCCATTATAAAAAGTCCAAATTCGGAACCCGTCGAGGTTTTGAATTTGGATGATCCAAATTCCCGTCCGCGGCCCATGTTAATTTCGGCCCAAACCCTAACCCTAACCCTAACCTAACCCTAACCCTAACCCTAACCCTAACCCTAACCCAACCCTAACCCTAACCCTAACCTAACCCTAACCCTAACCCTAACCTCTAACCCTAACTAGGGTTCGAACCCTAACCTAGGCTTGGAGCTGGAAGTTGGGTGCTCGAATTTGGAAGTAATTTTAATAAATTCTGGGAAAGAGATACCGGAAATTGGAAGTGGTTAGGGTTTAGGTTAGGGTTTTCTGAATTTTTTTAAAAAAAAATGAAGTCTCTATCTCTTTCCGTTAAATATATATGAATTATTAAAGAATGTGTAGTACCTCCAAATTTCCGAAAAAAAAATCGTGGCGCTGTGGGCAAATTTGCCGAATGTTACATTTGGAAGTGCACAAATTTGGAAGTGAAAGTTTCGCCAGCAGGGGTCGCACTTTTCCAAAATTTTACTTCCAACTCAAATGGCCTAAAAATGGAAGTCAATCTAATAACACTACAAATGAATGGTAAGTTGGAGTAAAGTAAGAGTTGACCTTGTAAACATCCAAAAGATGGGAATAAGTCCAAACTAAGCAGAAATGGATTGTAAGTTGTAGTGTTAGACTTTTTTAAGTTGGAAACAACGAAAAAAATGAAGTAAGTCCAAAGTCATCCAAAATGAATTGCTAGTTGTTGTGGTGTACATTTACAAGTTGGAAACAACTAAGAGAATGAAATAAGTCCAAAAAAATTACATTTGGGTTTAAAGGCACAAAAGTCAACATTTGGAAGTTGTACACAACCCTCAGTTTCAATTAAGTCCACCCTAGCAACAAATGGGATGGAAAGGTGGAATTGGCTGAATTTTACAAAATAGTTATAAATAAAGAGTAATGGAATGTATGTTGGAAGTGGGAGAAAGTTGGAAGTGGGAAGTGGGTAGGTAAGTGGGAGTTGGAAGTTGGAAGTGGGTAGTTCGTTGGAAGTTGGAAGTGGGAAGTGGGTTG
Source organism: Lota lota (assembly GCA_026745465.1). NCBI lineage: Eukaryota > Metazoa > Chordata > Actinopteri > Gadiformes > Lotidae > Lota > Lota lota. The sequence goes on from JACYXH010000453.1 coordinate 812,971, forward strand.
GTCGTTGGAAGTTGGAAGTGGGAAGTGGGTAGGTCGTTGGAAGTTGGAAGTGGGAAGTGCAAGTGGGTAGATAGTTGGAAGTGGAAGTGGGTAGGTCGTTGGAAGTTGGAAGCTGGAATTGAAAAGTACAAGTGGGTAGGGTGTTGGAGGTTGGAAGTGGGAAGTGCAAGTGGGTAGATAGTTGGAAGTGGAAGTGGGTAAGAAGTTGGAAGTGGGCAGTTGGTAGTGGGAAGTGGGAAGCGCAAGTGGATAGGGTTTTGGAAGTACTGCTGGAACACAAAAAGTCATTCATATTAAAGATCAACATTGTTTTTTAAGAACCAATTTTGACAAGTCATCTGTCCAACAAATATCACTGTGAACATACAACTTGAACAAGGGACGTTTTGAAATGTACTACGCACAATCAGCTTCACGGTTCGATGAAGGCCTACAATCAAGGATTTCTCAAAGGTCTGAATGACCACATACATAAATGACTGTAAAACGACACACTGATTATAGAGGCCCTCCTCGCTTGATGGGATACGGTTACTTTCAACAAGTGTAACACACAACAAACATACATGTATATATAACCCTACATGACTCTACTCTCTAAAGTAATCCCTAAAGCTACACTAAAAACACCACACAAAAAACAATGATTAGTACGACGGAGGCACTCCTATATCTGTCCTTCATGTCCTTTGTGGGCAAGGGGAATGTCCTGTTAAACGGTGACCTTAGGCCTGATGAGGAGGGGCATGGGGACGTTGTCCGGATTGTTTGACGTGGGGTTCTGACGCTCCTCCTGTCTCAGGTAAGTCGGCATGAGCCGGTCCGGAAACAGTGTCCTGGTGTGAAGCAGAGGATGGATGTGCTGCGGAGGCTGGTCTTTGGCAACGCTGGACCCTTGGCAAAGGAGCAGGAGGAGGTGTCAGGCAGGCAGGCAGGCAGGCAGCAGAAGGTGGTGGAAGCGGCACAGAAAAAGAACATTGGTTTTAACACAATGTGTTCAGGGTGATGAGTACATTACAGACAATGTTGTGTCTATAAATCACTTGCTGGAATCACTTGCTGGAAACACTTGTCAATATTCAAGATTATTGTAAGGGACAGAGGTTCGTGTTATGAAAGGGAGAGGTTATAGGGTTAGTGTAGTGGTTTGGGTTATGGAAAGGAAAGGTTTACACTTACCCTACATGCATCTCTCCAAAGTGATGAGGGACCGTGTGTGTGGAGGAACATTGGCTGACATTGTGAGCCTGTGTCACATCAAGCACAAGTGGCAGCAGCAGCTTCAGTCACTTGGGAGAAGAGCACAAGACAATATTAGTATGTATCAGTGTCAATGCACAGTAATCTCAAAGTTATCATTTCAATCAACTAATAATACTATTACTACCAATACTATATCATATGGTGGTGCCAATAGAATGAATGAATATGACCTAGCTACTTGGGAGAGGATAAGGTTAGGAAAGGGAGATGTTATGGTTAGGCTACAGGTTTGAAAAGGTTGTGCTAAGGTCAAGGGAGAGGTTAGAGTTAGGAAAGGGAGAGGTTATGGTTAGGCTACAGCTTTGAAAAGGTTATGGTAAGGGTTAGGGTCAAGGGAGAGGTTATAGTGTAGGAGTTATGGAAAGGGTTAGGGTTAGGTTATCTGATTACTAATATTACTCCTTAGAGAAGGTGACGTGCACCTACATCACCAAGACTATTTACTTGCATGTTTAAAAAACGTACTTCGCAATAAAGCTTTTCTGATTAGGATTCTAATAGAATGCAATAATCCACTGAAAGTGCTTCAGATTATTGCACAAAACACGCCAACGCCGGTGCCGGCCAAGCTCGGCCGATAACGACGTCAGGAGCGGTGGCGGGGTTAGGTGTCTGGCTCAGGGACACTTCGACATAGCTAGGATCGGAGTCTAGGATCGAACTGGCAACCTTTCAACTGCCAGTCAACCTGCTCTACCTCCCGAGCTAATGTCGCCCTGAGCTGCAAAAAATAAAATCTTAGCTGTGCTCCGCTGCTCCTCATGCTCTATCCCTGCATCAAAAAGTCAAAAATTATGAAAAACAATCAAATGAATCAAACTACTTTTTCACTTGACGTTAATATAATTCACTTGGTAGTGATTTGCCCCAGACACCATAAGAGGGTTAGGGTTAAATGTCAGGGCTGTAATACTAATAAGGGCGCTTATTCTAATACCTACCTGATCTTTAATCATATGTGTTTACAAAACATAATACTGCTTCTAACCAAACGCCTTTACAGAAATAAATATATTGGCATTATTTAAAAGTTACACTTGTTTATGATAAATCAACACCACCACCATAGTCTTCCTGCTGTATTTAAATGAGCAGCAACTACAAATCATCATATTCTGCAACTAATAAATTTGAAATACATTCATCCAGTTCTCCCCATTTATAGTCATTTCAACCTAGCATCATATCCATGACTTCACTCTGATGACAAGTAATCCAAATACAAACCTTACTGATCTGATGTCTACAAGCTCAGACAAAAACCACACTCTTACTTTCATATCTATGTTCCTGTTGGTTCTTTTAAGATACCAACACCTGCTACAAACCGCATCTACGGTTCCACTGTCAGCTTCAGCAATGCACGCCTTTGTGTTCTGACCTTATAAATTACTAAAGGGTACAAACATTGGACCGCAATCGCATTCGGTTTAGGGTTTTACGCTCTGTCAACTATTTAACTGTTTTAACAATCCACGAAACACTGTGCTACCCTCACGGTGAATTCAGAGGCTCTGCACTTTGACTTCACCTCTGAACCCATTACATACATTCCATAAAGATGGATTCTTTGGTTACTGCGATAGCCAAGTTGCAGTTCAAACATATGGGCTTTGGACCAACATTAAAATAGATTATTCACAATCATCGTCTTAGCATTTTGTATGTGGACAACCATTTAGCTCTCAAACTAAACACACAAACATTGACGCACGCACAGAGAGCCTGAGGGTCACAAAGCACAATGTGACGTGACTGTGCCTTTGGCCCAATTCCACATTACAAAAGCTAAAACAATATGGGTAAAGTGAAACCATGTTTATTTATCATGCAACAACTCTTCACATATCATACAAAGCACTTCAAGCCCTCAATTCAAAATCAACACCATGATGGGGAAAAACTTAGATTAACAAAGCACAGCAGCCGAGGGACAAGGCTGGTTTACAGTTTCAAATTAAGGATGGTTAGCTTTGTATAAAGTTTCAAATAGGACATCTTAGGGTTGGTTGCGTATACAGTTAGGATAAAGTGTAGGCTGTTTGGTATACGCATTACTTAACAACATTTATTATAATACGTTTACAAATTTAGTGAGCTTTATGCATTACGTAATTCATTAGCTATGCGAGTCTAGGCATTTTAGATGTTTAGCTATTAGGTAACACAGCTTGGGCATTGCACATGTTTACGTTACATTGTCAAGTTTAGGTATTACTTTACACTTTATTAAACTTGTGGTTAAATTGAGGCATTAGGGTTACAAAGAAGATCAAGGCTAACGTTTGCTTCTGGCTTGTCCCTTTAGTCGCACCCTTAAAAAGAGGGTTCACAGCTACGGGGTTACATATACGAGGGCTTGGATCATAGCTAGGGTTTACAGAAATAAAGTACACTGATCAAAACATACTTCACCAAAACGTGGTGTGGCTTCGTGTAGTTTGTTCTAAACGTTGAAACAGTACAGTCAATATGGTGTGCGGGTGTAGCCAGGGATCCTAAGGGAGGATGGGTAATAGGACGCTGGTGTACATCGACTCTCTTCAGTCATCACACTGTGAAGTGAATTGATGTCACAAGTAAATTCAGTCTCACATTGGGGATTTAAGACATTTTCATGCCCATATATACATTAACAGCACCGGCGTGTGCTTTACCTGTGTCAAACACTGGTCATTACGTTTAGCATTTCATTTAAATTAGACACAGGTGAAACACAACAACCTACGCATTAAATCATTACAGCAAAAAGAAACTCCAAACACAAATTGCTGCCTCACCGGGTTTCTTCAATTAAATTATAATTACGTGCCTCCTCCGGTTGTTTACAGTTACTGCATCTAAATAAAGGACATTTTCCCAGAAAAAAACGTGTTCGGACCTTTTATAAACAACAAGAGGGATTATACTACTGCCGTTTGATCAGTTTTGTCTATTTAAGAAAACAGTACGTAATTATTAGCACTCTCACCTTGGTCTCTGCAGTATCACTACCCATCTGATGCACATCTGGTGCCTATTTATCCACAGAGTGTCACAAAAAGGGTAAAACATTAATCAAGGGTAAATATAGAAATGATCAACACGTGATAATTGTCTAACATAGGCCTGGGCAATGTTCTTTCTTTACAACCCGTCCCAGAATGATTTGCCTTCCAAACATACAAAAGATTACAAATTACATTTACAACATTATTTCTTACATGAACCAATACAGCTACCAGGGATCTTGGATATTAATTACCATCGTCTCATAAATAATCCAATAAAGCTACTAGGGATGTTTCAACAAAACATTGGCAATGATTAGGTTCTTCATAACTTTGTTACAACGCTAGGCCTATAAAGCAAAAGAATAGACTGACATCATGTACCGGTGTTTTAGCGCCTCCGCCACATTGCCTCATGTAAATACTGATTGGATGGACTCACACGCTCTAGCGAGTATGGTTTCAGATGGGTCTGAGCAAAGTGTTAAAGCGACATACATGCAAACCAAACCAATTACATGTTCCATCCAGTATCTTACCCGGATCCACATGGGGTCTAGGCTGCTGTACTGCAAAACGTTGGTCCTTTAAACTCAGGAGTGCGGCCCGGAGTAGAGGATGCACCGTTTAGTCATCGAGCTGCTTGGTGGTTTTTATTTCATCCCTTAAAAAGCAGATAAAAGTTGGACCACACTAGCAACTACACATTCGTGACAATTTAAAAGCAAATATGCTTCAGAATATTAAAAACATCAGCAGATTAGATCATTTTCAATATCAGATTTACTATAACTCATTAATTGTATGAACAAATTATATTTCCTGGATTATGGACTTCAAGTTGCCAAAAGAAATTCAACCATTAACATGTTCAATGTTAATGCATAGTCCAAGTTCACAGCACAGATTAAATGGAGAAAACTAGATTACTAACTAGAGGTGAAATCCACCAGCACAATTGCATTTACTGTACCAACAGACGGTGAGTTGAGACCGGCTTCAAATAAATGGCACTGCCAGAAAATGCATTTAATAAAACACTGCACATAATGACACATCACGCAGCAGTCACAATGAAGTAAAAAAAAAAAGAAAGACTAGACAATAATCAACACTGTTAACAACTGTCATATCTGAAATATGTTTACCTATAAAAGTGCTTTAACACTAATATGTTGTATTTTCAACTTTAGCCATCACAAAGATACTGTAAATCAAATATCAAGGAAGGTTAACAACTTACTGTTGGTTGTGCAGCTTTCATGACATGACAGGTAGCTGTGAATCCGAGGCCAGGGTCAGGGAACAGTTTGTGGGATGAGAGTCGTCAGGAGTGCCAATCTCCTGGAAGTGCTGTCGGATCTGTCTGGGGCCGCTGTGGTTCTGGTCCTGTGAAATAAAAACGTTTTTTAATGTTTGGCTTCTGTGTAAAACTCTACCAAATACAAATGATGGGTGTTTGGCCACATTCATTCACATGTATCCTACATTTTACAGACTTTACAGACACAAACTGTGCCAGAAACACATGAGGGAGACCTAGGTCCTCATGTGTTTCAGCGCCACTTGCAGACTGTTGAAGTCCCAAAAGGCCTTTAAACAAACCCGAGTAACACCTACATATAACTGAATGAATGTTGACCTATAACACCGCATTAACACACTTCTTATAAGAAATATGGTGGGTTTTAAACTATAGCCATCATAAAGAAATACTTATCAGATAGATGACAGCAAGGACCTCCAGCTGACAACCACAATGACCTCCAGCTGACCACCGCAAGGACCTCAGGCTGACCACCGCAAGAACATCCAGCTGCGTCGCCTCAGTCCTTCTGAAAGTTCAAACGGGTTTTATTTGCACACAGAACATTTGTTCTCCCCATTATGATACCAACATGTATTTTACTCCAGTAATGCTATAGCTCACTCAGATGGCTACACTTTATTTTACATTGACCTTCTTCCACACAGCGTAGCCTTGATTGAAGCTGGAATTACAATCATTACTACTAAAATGAAAGAGATGTGCTGTTAAATGTCTCACCTTCTTGGACTGCACCGCTCCGGGTCTTCCCTCCACCTGCAGCTCCCAGCGCCGGTCCTGCATCAGACAGCTCTGTACAACACCACCCTTGCCTAAAACATGAACATAAAATACTGTTCATTACTTTGCTAATCCATGGAAACGTCTTTAGTACTGAGACATATCTGAATGAATGTTGACCTACACAACTGCATTAACACACTTAAACTGAAGCCTACACATAAAACACTAAATCAAATGACCAGAAAGGTGACTATTCTAACTTACTGGTGGTTGTGTTGTACTCTGCTTTGACATTAGTGAACCGTCTCTGGATCAGAGGCCAGGGAACCGTTTGTGGGATGAGACGTCACGAGTGCCAATCTCCTGGAGGTGCTGTCGGATCTCTGTCTGGGGCCGCTGTGGTTCCGCTCCTGTGAAATAAAACCGTTTTTACTGTTTGGCTTATGTGTAAAACTCAACCAAATACAAAGGATGCGTGTTCGGCTACATTCATTCACGTATATCCTCCATTATCCGGGCTTTACAGACACAAGCGGAGCTAGAAACACAAGAGGGAGTACTACGTCCTCATGTGTTTCAGCGCCACTTGCATACTGTTGGCGTCCCTAAAGGACTTTAAACCAACCAGAGTAATAGCTAAATACATGAATGAATGTTGACCTATAACACTGCATTAACACACTTCCTATAAGAAATATGGTGGGTTTAAACTATAGCAATCATAAAGAAATACTTATCAGATAGCTGACAGCAAGGACCTCCAGCTGACCACCACAAGGACCTCCAGCTGCATCGCCTCAGTCCTTCTGAAAGTTCAAACGTGTTTTATTTGCACACAGAACATTTGTACAAAACATTTAAACTATAGCCATAAATCAAATCGCTAACCTCCACTGCAAAGACCTCCAGCTGACCACCACAAGGACTTCCAGCTACATCGCGTCAGTCCTTCTGAAAATTCGAACGTGTTTTATTTGCACACAACAGTTTTAAACTATAGCCATAAAGAAATACTTATCAAATAGCTGACATAAAGGAGCTCCAGCTGACCACTGCAAGGACCTCCAGCGGACCAGCGCAAGGACCTCCAGCTGCATCGCCTCAGTCCTTCTGAAAGTTCAAACGTGTTTTATTTGCACACTGAACATTTGTTCTCCCCGTCATGATGCAAATATGTATTTTACTCCAATAATGCTTATAGCTCACTCAGATGGCTACACTTTATTTTACATGGACCTTCTTCCACACAGTGTAGTCTTCATTGAAGATGGCATTACAATCGTTACTACTACAATTAAAGAGATGTGCTGTTCATTGTCTCACCTTGTTGGATTGTAGCACTCCTGGCCTTCCCTCCACCTGCAGCTCCCAGTGCCGGTCCTGGATCGGACAGCTCTGTACAACACCACTCTTGCCTAAAACATGAACATAAAATACTGTTCATTACTTTGCTAATCCATGGAAACGTCTTGAGGACTGTGATATATCTGAATGTATGTTGACCTACACAACTGCATTAACACCTGACACCTGACTAAATATGTCAGGTTTTACACTAAAGCATACACATAAAACAATTAATCTAATGACCAGAAAGGTGACTCTTCTATCTTACTGGTGGTTGTGTTGTACTCTGCTTTGACGTTAGTGAAGCCACTCTGGATCAGAGGCCAGGGAACCGTTTGTGGGATGAGACGTCAGGAGTGCCAATCTCCTGGAGGTGCTGTCGGATCTCTGTCTGGGGCCGCTATAGTTCTGGTCCTGTGAAATAAAACAGTTTTTACTGTTTGGCTTTGGTGTAAAACTCAACCAAATACAAAGGATGCGTGTTTGGCCACATTCATTCACGTATATCCTCCATTATCCGGGCTTTACAGACACAAGCAGAGCTAGAAACACATGAGGGAGGCCTAGGTCCTCATATGTTTCAGCGCCACTTGCATACTGTTGGCGTCCCTAAAGGACTTTAAACCAACCCGAGTAATAGCTAAATACGTGAATGAATGTTGACCTATAACACTGCATTAACACACTTCTTATAAGAAATATGGTGGGTTTTTAACTATAGCCATCATAAAGAAATACTTATCAGATAGATGACAGCAAGGACCTCCAGCTGACCACCGCAAGGACCTCCATCTGACCACCGCAAGGACCTCCAGCTGCATAGCCTCAATCCTTCTGAAAGTTAAAACGTGTTTTATTTGCACACTGAACATTTGTTCTCCCCGTCATGATGGACATATATATTTTACTCCAGTAATGCTTATAACTCACTCAGATGGCTACACTTTATTTTACATTTACCTTCTTCCACACAGTGTAGCCTTGATTGAAGATGGAATTACAATCATTACTACTACAATTAAAGAGATGTGCTGTTCATTGTCTCACCTTGTTGGACTGTAGCACTCCTGGCCTTCCCTCCACCTGCAGCTCCCAGCGCCGGTCCTGGATGAGACAGCTCTGTACAACACCACTCTTGCCTAAAACATGAACATAAAATACTGTTCATTACTTTGCTAATCCTTGGAAACGTCTTGAGTACTGTGATATATCTGAATGAATGTTGACCTACACAACTGCATTGACACTTACAATAAATATGTCAGGTTTTAAACTAAAGCCAACACATAAAACACTAAATCAAATGACCAGAAAAGGTGACTACTAACTTACTGGTGGTTGTCTTGTACTCTGCTTTGACGTTAGTGAAGCCTCTCTGGATCAGAGGCCAGGGAACCGTTTGTGGGATGAGACGTCAGGATTGCCAATCTCCTGGAGGTGCTGTCGGATCTCTGTCTGGGGCCGCTGTGGTTCCGCTCCTGTGAAAAAACAGAAACAGTTTTTACTGTTTGGCTTATGTGTAAAACTCAACCAAATACAAAGGATGTGTGTTTGGCCACATTCATTCACGTATATCCTCCATTATCCGGTCTTTACAGACACAAGCAGAGCTAGAAACACATGAGGGAGTACTATGTCCTCATGTGTTTCAGCGCCACTTGCAGACTGTTGGCGTCCCTAAAGGACTTTAAACAAACCCGAGTAATAGCTAAATACGTGAATGAATGTTGACCTATAACACTGCATTAACACACTTCTTATAAGAAATGTGGTGGGTTTTAAACTAAAGCCATCATAAAGAAATACTTATCAGATAGATGACAGCAAGGATCTCCAGCTGACCACCGCAAGGACCTCCAGCTGACCACCGCAAGGACCTCCAGCTGACCACCACAAGGACCTCCAGCTGCATGGCCTCAGTCCTGAAAGTTCAAACGTCTTCTATTTGCACAGTGAACATTTGCTCTCCCTGTCATGATAAAAATATATATTTTACTCCAGTGATGCTATAGCTCACTCAGATGGCTACACTTTATTTTACATGGACCTTCTTCCACACAGTGTAGTCTTGATTGAAGATTGAATTACATTTGTACTAACAAATTAGAGATGTGCTGTTCATTGTCTCACCCTTCTGCATCTCTTGGACTGTAGCGCTCCTGGCCTTCCCTCCACCTGCAGCTCCCAGCGCCGGTCCTGGATCAGACAGCTCTGTACAACACCACTCTTGCCTAAAACATGAACATAAATTACTGTTCATTACTTTGCTAATCCATGGAAACGTGTTGAGTACTGTGATATATCTGAATGTATGTTGACCTATAAAACTGCATTAACACTTACAATAAATAGGTCAGGTTTTTAAATAAAGCGTACACATAAAACGCTAAATCAAATGACCAGAAAGGTGAATCTTTTAACTTACTGGTGGTTGTGTTGTACTCTGCTTTGACGTTAGTGAAGCCTCTCTGGATCAGAGGCCAGGGAACCGTTTGTGGGATGAGACGTCAGGAGTGCCAATCTGCTGGAGGTGCTGTCGGATCTCTGTCTGGGGCCGCTGTGGTTCCGCTCCTGTGAAATAAAACCGTTTTTACTGTTTGGCTTATGTGTAAAACTCAACCAAATACAAAGGATGCGTGTTTGGCTACATTCATTCACGTATATCCTCCATTATCCGGGCTTTACAGACACAAGCGGAGCTAGAAACACATGAGGGAGTACTAGGTCCTCATGTGTTTCAGCGCCACTTGCATACTGTTGGCGTCCCTAACGGACTTTAAACCAACCCGAGCAATAGCTAAATACGTGAATGAATGTTGACCTATAACACCGCATTAACACACTTCTTATAAGAAATATGTTGAGTTTTAAACTATAGCCATCATAAAGAAATACTTATCAGATAGCTGACAGCAAGGACCTCCAGCTGACCACCGTAAGGATCTCCAGCTGACCACCGCAAGGACCTCCAGCTGACCACCGCAAGGACCTCCAGCTGCATCACCTCAGTCCTTCTGAAATTTCAAACGTGTTTTATTTGCACACTGAACATTTGTACAAAACAGTTTTAAACTATAGCCATAAATCACATATCAAATCATTAAATATCTGACCTCCACTGCAAAAACCTCCAGCTGACCAACACAAGGACCTCCAGCTGCATCCTCTCAGTCCTGAATGTTCAAACGTGTTTTATTTGTACATAGAACATTTGTACACAACAATTTTAAACTACACCCAAAAATAAATATTTATTAAATGGCTGAAAGCAAGGACCTCCAGCTGACCACCCCAAGGACCTCCAGCTGACCACCCCAAGGACCTCCAGCTGACCATCTCAAGGACCTCCAGCTGACCATCGCCTCAGTCCTTCTGAAAGTTCAAACGTGTTTTATTTGCACACTGAACATTTGTTCTCCCTGTCAGGATGCAAGTATGTATTTTACTCCAGTAATGCCATAGCACACTCAGATGGCTACACTTTATTTTAAATGGACCTTCTTCCACACAGTGTATCCTTGATTGAAGATGGAATTACAATCATTACTACTACAATTAAAGAGATGTGCTGTTCATTGTCTCACCCTTCTGCATCTGTTGGATTGTACCGCTCCTGGTCTTCACTCCACCTGCAGCTCCCAGCGCCGGTCCTGGATTGGACAGCTCTGTAGAACCCTGCTCTAGACTACAACCTGACCCTGAACAAAGATTACTGTATATTAATTTGCTAATCCATGGAAACGTTTTGAGTCCTGGTATATATCTGAATGAATGTTGACCTACACAACTGCAATAAAACACTTGCAATAAATATGTCAGGTTTTAAACTAAAGCCTACACATAAGACACTAAATCAAATGACCAGAAAAGTGACTCTTGTAACTTACTGGTGGTTGTGTTGTACTCTGCTTTGACGTTAGTGAAGTCTCTCTGGATCAGAGGCCAGTGAACCGTTTGTGGGATGACACGTCAGGAGTGCCAATCTCCTGGAGGTGCTGTCGGATCTCTGTCTGGGGCCGGTGTGGTTCCGCTCCTGTGAAATAAAACAGTTTTTTACTGTTTGGCTTATGTGTAAAACTCAACCAAATACAAAGGTTGCTTTTTTGGCCACATTCATTCACGTATATCCTCCATTATCCGGGCTTTACAGACACAAGCGGAGCTAGAAACACATGAGGTAGGCCTAGGTCCTCATGTGTTTCAGCGCCACTTGCATACTGTTGGCGTCCCTAACGGACTTTAAACCAACCCGAGCAATAGCTAAATACATGAATGAATGTTGACCTAACACCGCATTAACACACTTCTTATAAGAAATATGTTGAGTTTTAAACTATAGCCATCATAAAGAAATACTTATCAGATAGCTGACAGCAAGGACCTCCAGCTGACCACCGCAAGGACCTCCAGCTGACCACCGCAAGGACCTCCAGCTGACCACCGCAAGGACCTCCAGCTGACCACCGCAAGGACCTCCAGCTGCATCACCTCAGTCCTTCTGAAATTTCAAACGTGTTTTATTTGCACACTGAAAATTTGTACAAAACAGTTTTAAACTATAGCCATAAATCACATGTCAAATCATTAAATATCTGACCTCCACCGCAAAAACCTCCAGCTGACCAACACAAGGACCTCCAGCTGCATCCTCTCAGTCCTGAATGTTCAAACGTGTTTTATTTGTACATAGAACATTTGTACACAACAATTTTAAACTACAGCCAAAAATAAATATTTATTAAATGGCTGAAAGCAAGGACCTCCAGCTGACCACCCCAAGGACCTCCAGCTGACCACCCCAAGGACCTCCAGCTGACCATCTCAAGGACCTCCAGCTGACCATCGCCTCAGTCCTTCTGAAAGTTCAAACGTGTTTTATTTGCACACTGAACATTTGTTCTCCCTGTCAGGATGCAAGTATGTATTTTACTCCAGTAATGCCATAGCACACTCAGATGGCTACACTTTATTTTAAATGGACCTTCTTCCACACAGTGTATCCTTGATTGAAGATGGAATTACAATCATTACTACTACAATTAAAGAGATGTGCTGTTCATTGTCTCACCCTTCTGCATCTGTTGGATTGTACCGCTCCTGGTCTTCACTCCACCTGCAGCTCCCTGCGCCGGTCCTGGATTGGACAGCTCTGTAGAACCCTGCTCTAGACTACAACCTGACCCTGAACAAAGATTACTGTATATTAATTTGCTAATCCATGGAAACGTTTTGAGTCCTGGTATATATCTGAATGAATGTTGACCTACACAACTGCAATAAAACACTTGCAATAAATATGTCAGGTTTTAAACTAAAGCCTACACATAAGACACTAAATCAAATGACCAGAAAAGTGACTCTTGTAACTTACTGGTGGTTGTGTTGTACTCTGCTTTGACGTTAGTGAAGTCTCTCTGGATCAGAGGCCAGTGAACCGTTTGTGGGATGACACGTCAGGAGTGCCAATCTCCTGGAGGTGCTGTCGGATCTCTGTCTGGGGCCGGTGTGGTTCCGCTCCTGTGAAATAAAACAGTTTTTTACTGTTTGGCTTATGTGTAAAACTCAACCAAATACAAAGGTTGCTTTTTTGGCCACATTCATTCACGTATATCCTCCATTATCCGGGCTTTACAGACACAAGCAGAGCTAGAAACACATGAGGTAGGCCTAGGTCCTCATGTGTTTCAGCGCCACTTGCATACTGTTGGCGTCCCTAACGGACTTTAAACCAACCCGAGCAATAGCTAAATACATGAATGAATGTTGACCTAACACCGCATTAACACACTTCTTATAAGAAATATGTTGAGTTTTAAACTATAGCCATCATAAAGAAATACTTATCAGATAGCTGACAGCAAGGACCTCCAGCTGACCACCGCAAGGACCTCCAGCTGCATTGCCTCAGTCCTTCTGAAAGTTTAAACGTGTTTTATTTGCACATAGAACATTTGTACACAACAATTTTAAACTATAGCCAAAAAGAAATATTTATTAAATGGCTGAAAGCAAGGACCTCCAGCTGACCACCCCAAGGACCTACAGCTGCATCGCCTTAGTCCTTCTGAAAGTTCAAACTTGTTTCATTTGCACACAACAGTTTTAAACTATAGCCATAAAGAAATACTTATCAAATAGCTGACATCAAGGATCTCCAGCTGACCACCGCAAGGACCTCCAGCTGACCATCTCAAGGACCTCCAGCTGACCATCTCAACGACCTCCATCTGCATCGCCTCAGTCCTTCTGAAAGTTCAAACATGTTTTATTTGCACACTGAACATTTGTTCTCCCTGTCACGATGCAAGTATGTATTTTACTCCAGTAATGCTATAGCTCACTCACATGGCTGCACTTTATTGTACATGGACCTTCTTCCACACAGCGTAGTCTTGATTGAAGATGGAATTACATTAGTACTAAGAAATTAGAGATGGTGGTGTTCATTGGCTCAGCTTTCTGCATCTCTTGGACTGTAGCGCTCCTGGCCTTCCCTCCACCTGCAGCTCCCAGCTCCAGTCCTGGATTGGACAGCTCTGTACAACACCACTCTTGCCTAAAACATGAACGTAAAATACTGTTCATTACTTTGCTAATCCATGGAAACATCTTGAGTACTGTGATATATCTGAATGAATGTTGACCTATAGAACTGCATTAACACACTTACAATAAATATGTCAGGTTTTAAACTAAATCCTACACATAAAACACTAAATCAAATGACCAGAAAGGTGACTCTTCTAACTTACTGGTGTTGTGTTGTACTCTGCTTTGACGTTAGTGAAGCCTCTCTGGATCAGAGGCCAGGGAACCGTTTGTGGGATGAGACGTCAGGAGTGCCAATCTCCTGGAGGTGCTGTCGGATCTCTGTCTGGGGCCGCTATGGTTCTGGTCCTGTGAAATAAAACTGTTTGGCTTATGTGTAAAACACAACCAAATACAAAGGATGCGTGTTTGGCCACATTCATTCACGTATATCCTCCATTATCCGGGCTTTACAGACACAAGCGGAGCTAGAAACACATGAGGGAGGCCTAGGTCCTCATGTGTTTCAGCGCCACTTGCATACTGTTGGCGTCCCTAAAGGACTTTAAACCAACCCGAGTAATAGCTAAATACGTGAATGAATGTTGACCTATAACACTGCATTAACACACTTCTTATAAGAAATATAGTGGGTTTTAAACTATAGCCAACACATAAAACACCACATCAAATGACAAGAAAGGTGACTAAGTTACTGTTGGCTGTGTTGTACTCAGCTTTGATGATGTGAGTGAGGTGGCTGTGGATCAGAGGCCAGGGAATCGTTTGTGGGATGAGCGTCGTCAAGGGTGTGTGGCATGTTGTTTGAGACGCGGTCTACTTGGTTGCAAAAAACGGAAAACAGACAGGTTATTAGTGAAAGTAAAAGAGGGTTTATTCAAAATGGTGAGGGTTACGGGGAGGGTGAAAGTCAACATAAAGTCTTTCCACACCGGGGTAGGTTTCCTGAAAGGGCTTCAGGGGTAAACCAGAGGCTGGGTTGACGACAAAGGAAACAGGTGAGACACGGTAGGGAGCACACACAGCAAGTCGCTCTCTCCTTGCGTCTCTACCCTTATTAAGGGGTTCCTCTTCAGGGCCACTGGCCGCTTACCGTACTATGGGAATATGCCACAATCCTTCCTCAACTGAAGAGGTTCTGTCTGCCTTTGTAGCTGGCTCTGTCTAGCTCTCTTGTGGCCTCATGGCCGGCAGGTGTTCCCAATTGGCAATCATGCATCAGGTGTGCTGAATAATAGTGATTGTCAAAGACTTCTACCAGGCTGCGTTCCAAATCGCATACTTTTTCCTTGTAGTACGTACTGCAGCTACTCTTACAAAGTACGTACTGTTGCACACAGTATGCATACAATTGGGACATACTACAGGTCATTTCACTGATTAGCATACCTGCAACAAGAGAGGGGGGCGGGGCAGTAATTATTGATTTCACCATTGCGCCTTCACCTTTTTTGACTTGGCTCATACATCACGCAGTCCGTAACGCGACGTGATAAATGTTGGACCACATGGTTGGTGCTACATGTCTTACCTTGGAGATTCAACAAACGGCCACTCACCGAGCTCGTCAGAGATGCGCATTCTGTCGGAGGTCCACCCGAAGAGCTCTGCTGTTGTTACTTCATAATGTTTGTAACTTAATTGGAAATTCTAAAGTGCAGTATTCATTCACGACTGTTCAATTACATATGCATTTCTCTGTCATTGCTATTCTCCTAGTAATGTCCTTTAGTTATCTTTATTTTGTTAATTAAACAAGTCCTATTATTATTATTATCATTATCTATTCTATGGTCACCATTAGGCATGTTACCCCCTTTCACAAATGGCTCTCTGCTTGGCAGATGGTTTTCTGTTGTTGAATATACTTTCATGCAGAGCTGCATGTTCTGTCTGCACGTGAAGCAGCCTTACATTTAACTTCATTTTATTTGTCGTGTAACATACTGGCCAATTCTGTTGTGCAACCATATACATTTTACTTTGTGATATAATCACACAATTGCAGTCCTAACATGTAGTGTCTTGTATCTCACACTGTAAATAAAACATGTGTACATGTCGAGCTGCTCTTGCACCACCCTAACAGTGTTGGCTGAACAGAGAATAGTTCAAATATAAAAGTTGGACCAATATAAAACAGGTAACAGGCAGAATAGCATTTTACAGGAATTGTAATGAGGCTTTTGCATAACATTGGATCCCTTTTATTTGTCATATTCATAGCATGTCCACCCTACAACATACTGCCAGTTGAACCCCAACGTGCCTATCCTGCAGCTCTATTTTCATGATGTGTCCAAACTTCACCTGACAAGAGAGTTCATAGCAGCCCTTACAGCTGCTCTTACACATGAAGCTGATCATGGCTGGGAAAGGCCCCTGCAGCTTATACAGAGTTGTGTCAAGGGCGTTTGATATCCCCAAGACTTCGGTCCACAGGATCATTCATAAGGTCAGCCGGACAGTAGCTGGGGTCCTGAAGAGGATTGTCTGGTTTCCTCAACCACACCAAATCGATGAAGTGGGTGCTGGCTTTGCCAGGTTAGCAGGCTCTCCAGGATTTCGTGTGGCAGTCTGTGCTGTTGACGGGTGCCACATCCAGATTAAGCCCCCTGCAGAGGACGCTAGCTGTTATTTTAGTAGAAAGCTATTCCCATCCATCCAGCTTCAGCCCATCTGAGACCATCGCGGCGAGTTCCTAGATGTGTGCTGTGGTTTCCCAGGGTCTGTCCGTGATGCCCGTGTCCTGAAGAACAGTCCTGTCTATGACCAGCAGCTCTACCCACCAGCCAAACTACACCCGCCATCAATTATTCAACACACACTATGTAGTCTTTTGAGTGATGATTGAGTGAGCTATAGTAAACCACAAAATAATAGGTTAGTTGATCACACATTTACTAGAGCAAACACAAAAAACAAACATTTATTGAACTAAACAGGCTAAATAATAAAACTTACAAGTACAAAAACAATCCTTCACTTTCTAACTAGGGCATCCATCACTGCCAAAAATCTTTCATCACGTTTCTCCTCTCTTGCCCTAGATTCTTCCTCTTTCTGCACTCTTCTCTTCTCTCGTCCCTTGCCCTGGCCTCCTCCTCTTGCCCTCCTCTTCTCTTCTCTCATCCCTTGCCCTGGCCTCCTCTTCTCTTCTCTCATCTCTTGCCCTGGCCTCCTCCTCTCTCATCCCTCGCCCTGGCCTACACATAACCTGTTTCTCTCTTTCCCCCCATCTTTCTCTACTCCACATGCACCCGTACCATACAGTATATAGTCTTCTATATTTAAAAACAGAGTATATAAACCAGTTCCATCACATCTCACACTTCCAACAATAACCTTTTCTGCCTTTTGAAAATCACCTCACTTTTTCAATTAGAATTAAGTTTCTCAAATAAAATAAAACGTTTTTCTTTCATCTTGTTTTTCTAATATTTCATGATCCTCCTTTTCCCATAATTTTGGGTTGTGACTCATTATTTTTATCATTTATATTAATATTTTTCTTCTTCACCCTTCCACCCCCCTCCCTTCTTCTGTAATCTTTACTACCAACACAGACGTTTTAGTAGGAGCATTTGTTTTGTATAATTTAGGAGGCGCGTGCCTGTGCTCTTCCTCTGGCGCCGCCAGATGGCGCCATTGGACTGTATCCCTCACCTAACGCTTAATTAAACATCGCCTACATTATCACAGTTCCCCTTATAATATCCTTACCTCGGGTTGGTCTCCGTCCTCGTCTGGCGTCACATGACCCTGCCTCAAGGCCGGTGTCCCTGGGATCCCTATAGTTTTATTTAGTTTAGGTGTGTATGTCCTTTATTTAGCCTATGGAACACGGTGCCCTGCAGACAATCACTATTTATCAAATGGAAATATTAAAATGACTGTATAAAAACACGCCGACGGCAGGTGTCAGCCATGCAAAGCGACAACACGTCGGGAGTGGTTAGGGTTCGGTGTCTTGCTCAGGGACACCTCGATAGTCAGCTGGGAGGAGCCGGGGATCGAACTAGCAACCTTCCGACTGCTAGTCAATCTGCTCTGCCTCCCGAGGCAATGTCGACCCAAGAGAGTACAACAAGAACAAAACAAGAGTTAGATGTTATCCGCTCCTTCCTCAGACACCAGCTGCTGCTTCTCCTTTTCCTCCTGCTCTATCCCTGCAGCAAAACGTAACATATAAAAACAAGAACAAGAAAAATGTAACAAAAGGACTGGACCCTCGTTTTCCCGATTCGCCCCGTGACCCTAATTTCACCCATTATGACCAACACCAGTTGGTCTCCAGGCCAAAGACCAACACCAGCAGAGGTGGATCAGGAAACCCTCTTCCTCTGCCCCCTTGGGTCTCAACAGGTAGGCGGTGGAGAGGAGGTGGATCAGGAAACCCTCTTCATTTCATCATCACCACAATGCCACTACGATCACCACAACGTAACATTGATCATGATAAACACAACACCACACCGATCATCATCACAACAATGCCACACCGATCATCATAACCACAACACCACACTGATCACCACACCGCCACACCAATCACCACAACGCCACAACGATCATCATCACCACAATGCCAAACCAATCATCACCACACCAACACACCGATCACCACAACGCCACACCGATCATAATCACTACACCGATCACCACAATGCCACACAGATCACCACAACGTCACACCTATCATCATCCAAACAACGCTACACATATCACCACAACGCCACACTGATCATCATAATGACAACACCACACCGATCACTACACCGCCACACCGACACACCGATCATCATCACCACAACGCCACACCGATCATCATCACCACAACGCCACACAAATCACCACAACACCACACCGATCACCGCAATGCCACACCGATCATCGTAACCACAACGCCACACCGATCAACACAACGCCACAATGATCGTCACCAGAACGCCACACCGATCACCACAACGTCACACCGATCATCATAACCTCAATGCCACACCGATCACCACACCGATCACCACAATGCCACAACGACCATCATCACCACAATGCCACTACGATCACCAAAATGTAACACTGATCATCATAACCACAACGCCACACCGATCACTACACCGCCACACTGATCACCACAACAACACACCGATCATAATCACCACAACGCCACACTGATCATCAAAACCACAATGCCACACCGATTTCCACACCGATCACCACAACGCCACACCAATCATCATAACCATAACGCCACACCGATCATCATCACAACACCAACACAACGATCATCACAACACCACACCGCCACATCAATCACCACACCGCCACACTGATCATAATCACTACACCGATCACCACAATGCCAAACCGATCACCGCAACGTCACACCGATGATGATCCCAACAACGCTACACAGATCACTACAACGCCACACTGATTATCACACTGCCACACCGATCACCACAACGATCATCATCACCAGAACGCCACACCGATCACCACAAGGCCACATCGATCATCATAACCACAACGCCACACCGATCACCACACCGCCACACCGATCATTACAATGCCACACCGATCATCATCACCACAATACCACACCGATCAACACAACGTATCACTAATAATCATAACCACAACGCCACAGGGATCACTACACCGCCACAGCGATCACCACAACGACACAACAATCATCATCACCACACCGCCATACCGATCACCACACCGATCATCAAAACCACAGAGCTACACCGATCACCAAACCGCCACACCGATTATCACAACGCCACACCGATCATCAAAACCACAACGCTTCACCGATCACCAAACCGCAACACTGATTACCACAACGCCACACCGATCATCATAACCACACCGCTACACTGATCATAATCACTACAACGATCACCACAATTCCACACCGATCACCACAACGTCACACCGATCATGTTCCCGACAACGCTTTACAGATCACCACAACGCCACACTGATCATCATAACGACAACACCACACCGATCACCACACTAACCCTTGCCATTCAACTATGCTTTATTCCCTTTTGTCCAGTCTTTTTTTTTGCAATTTACTTTTATACCTTCTCTGATCTTTATGTCCCCATATCATATTTGTTTCCTGAGCTTTTCATTTCTACAAATGTTTTTGGGTTATCTTTGCAAAGGTTACACATTCATTTTAATTGCTAATACCTTTCCTTGCAATACACTTTTTTTCTAACACTCGTCTATATTCAATTTTCGTCCATACTGACATTTATGATAAAATGTAATGGCTGCAGTACTTGTTTCATTTAACAGATACGCCCGTGCTCCTCCTCTGGCATGGGGTCATTGAACTTTTACACCTTACTGAATATATTTCCATTTATAAATATTCTCACACTCACAATAACCTTTTCCTTTTTTAATAATCATTCTTATCATTTTCTATGTCAAATTGTTTCAATAAGTACTATTTGTTTTTGCTTGGTCACAGGGCAACATCTTTGTTATTTTCAATATTATTTCAAGATGCTACGTGTGGGCTTTGGTTAGCATTCTTTCAATTATTTACAATAATGTAAATATCATCTCTTCTATCTTTTATTTTCTTTACTACCATTTATGACAATATTTAAGTTTGGTTAATTTAACAGCCGAGACCGTGCCCCGCCACTGGCGCCACTAGATGGCGCCATTGGACTTTGCAATAAAACAATAGTAAACGATACTTTTACGATGTTTAAAATCGAACATTGAACACACAAATAAACGTGAATTAAATAAAAGGTGACAACGGCACCGAATGCTTATTCTAATGGGATCAAGTAAAACATTTGGAAACCCATTCCAATATGTTATCTGACATTCTTACACGGAGATGTCCCAGTTATACGTCAAATACAACAAACATGGAGTGTTTATCTGCAGTTGTAACCCCTGAATGTAATTGAAAAGCCTGTCAAAGTGACATCGTTCGACACATTGTGATACCATCATTACAAGCATGTGTACAAGAATGTAACTGACTCAAAGGTGACTACATTACATGCGTAGTCACAAGCACTTCCATTAAAACTAACAAGTAACGTTAGCCTATACCTTCGCTAACCCTAGCCTTAGTCTTATCGTTTAACAGCACCCTAACCCACATACAGCTTGTGTAGTTCACGTCTTTTTGTGAGACCTATATATTTACGTCAACACACCTCGTTCATTGTACAACCAATGGAAAAACAAATGGCGCTGGGCGCCAAAATTCAAATGATTAGGTTTAAACTACATACCTCGTTCTTCAATCCTTAAAATCCCTTTAAAGTATCTTTACTGTCGTTCTTGGCCTCTGAAATCAACAACTATAACTTCATTAGCACAGCGACGTATTTATAAATGCAGTTTACTTGCGATTTCCAAAGCACGTCAACAGCGGGTAAAAACACAAATGATTCTGGATGCTATTGGACAGCTACAACCAATCACAGCCACGAAACTGGTGATGGACTAATATGAACGTCCAATTAACGCAGTGTTAGGCTATTGAATTACATTCAGGCTTAACGTTGCAACTGTACTAAGTGACAACGTTCGTAACAATGCCCTACGATGATCAAAAGCATGTGTACAAGACTGTAGCCGAATCATTCATCACTAAATTAAATGCGTAGTCACTTCCATTAAAAGTAACGTTAGCCTATGCTTAGTGTTATCGTTTAACAGCACCTATTTCATATATAGCTTGTGTAATTCTCTTCACAAACACAGACACATGTTGCTTGTTTCAGACTGCACTATATATTTCTATATATTATATATTTCTATCAACACAGCCATTTGTATTTCCATTGCGTGACTGTTTAATTTATCTACGTGTGTAATAAGGTATTTACTATTTCGCTCTGTATTTACTTTAAGCTGTACATACCATTTATAGCTTGAATTAAATACATCGTTGGCTTCTTCAATGCTTTTGACTTTTCATTCAAAGAGACAGTAAGCATTTTAACTTGGATTGTACACGGTACACACAGTCCACTAACTAGTTATAATAACTAACCTTAATGAGTGGGTGAGTCAAGGATCACGAGGCTGCGTTTCATACGCTATGCACACAACAGCTATTTAGTAATGTAATGGTTGAATTAATGACAAAATGGTTCTCTGTATCCTGTCATTATCATGTCATTATTTTAACATTTATTTGTTCACATTTGATCCCTGTTCCATTACGGTGTTTTTATTAATACTGGATGGAACAAGAGTATTCTCTACGTCGTTCCTTTGCCATTTTAATATTACTCCTTAATAGACTGCAATAATCCACTGAAAGTGCTTCAGATTATTGCACAAAACACGCCAACGCCGATGCCGGCCAAGCTCGGCCGACAACGACGTCAGGAGCGGTGGCGGGGTTAGGTGTCTGGCTCAGGGACACTTCGACATAGCTAGGATCTGAGTCGAGGATCGAACTGACAACCTTGCCACTGGCAGTCGACCCGCTCTACCTCCTGAGTTAATGTCGCCCCAAGCTCCACAACAAAAACAAAACAAAAAAATTTAGCTGTACTCCGCTCCTTCAATCTACAGCTGCTAGGTTTCAGCTGCTGCTCCTCATGCTCTATCCCTGCATCAAAAAGTAAAAAATTATGAAAAAAATCAAAATAATCATACTCCTTTTTCAGTTGACATTAATATAATTCACGTGGCTGCGATTTTCACCTGACACCATCAGAGGGCGCCAGGGGACCTTTTAACAAACCTGGCCCTTCCGTTCTCCACACAAACAATTGGACAGTGGTGCCAATGGACTTCTTATCCCTGTACCCTAACCCACGCTATTTTCAAACCAACACTTTAGGAGGGTGGAGGATCCTGCCAAAGCTGCAGTACGTGTGCTGCAGCTTTAGCAGGCGGTTGGTTCTGTTTGAACGGGCTAGTGTAGTTATACTAATAAGAGGGTTAGGGGGTCAGGCGGTAATACTAATAAGGGTGTTTATTCTAATCCGTAAATGATCCTTAATCATGTCTTTACAAAACATAATACTGCTTTTAACCAAATGTGTTTACAGAAATAATAAATATATTGACATTATATAAAGGTTATACATGTTTATGATAAATCAAGACCACTTTAGTCTTCTTCCTGCTGTAATAAAGTCAGCAGCAACAACAACAAATCATCCAACTCAGTAACTAGGAAATGTTGTGAACTAACAAGTTGGTCCACTTCTCCCAGTTTATACTCCTTTCAACCTAGCATTGTATATGCTGCTGTTCCATGACTTCACTCAGTTATGAAGAAAATTCCCTCTATTAAAATATCAACAATAGACAGAGTGGATGTCTACAAGCTCTGAGAAAAACAGACACTTCTAGTTCAAACAGCGAGTAGACACATGTCACTGATTCAGCTCCTTCTTTACAGTAGAACCAACAGGAACATATCATGTTAACAATAAAGAAAATAGCATAATGAATAGAATCACACCAGGTAGAAAACGCCTCTACCGTTCCAATGTCAGTCGGTTGTAGCTAAACACGCCATTTTGTCTCTTAATTTAGTCTTTTATTACAATGAGTAAAGGGTACAGACATAGCACAATGTCATTCAGTTTAAGGTTTCACAATATGAAGGCTTTATTTTTTAACAAGAATCCTGTATGTTGTAGGAAGACTGATAGCTCCTCATTGGATGTATCAATGTCAACTGTTGATGATACCTGGAGTCCCCCCTATAGCAGGAGACAAGCCCCCTATAGCAGGAGAAAAGCCCCCCTATAGCAGGAGACAAGCCCCCCTATAGCAGGAGACAAGCCCCCTATAGCAGGAGACAAGCCCCCCTATAGCAGGAGACAAGCCCCCTGTAGCAGGAGACAAGCCCCCTATAGCAGGAGACAAGCCCCCTATAGCAGGAGACAAGCCCCCCTATAGCAGGAGACAAGCCCCCTATAGCAGGAGACAAGCCCCCTATAGCAGGAGACAAGCCCCCCTATAGCAGGAGACAAGCCCCCCTATAGCAGGAGACAAGCCCCCTGTAGCAGGAGACAAGCCCCCTATAGCAGGAGACAAGCCCCCTATAGCAGGAGACAAGCCCCCCTATAGCAGGAGACAAGCCCCCCTATAGCAGGAGACAAGCCCCCTATAGCAGGAGACAAGCCCCCCTATAGCAGGAGACAAGCCCCCCTATAGCAGGAGACAAGCCCCCTATAGCAGGAGACAAGCCCCCCTATAGCAGGAGACAATCCCCCTATAGCAGGAGACAAGCCCCCTATAGCAGGAGACAAGCCCCCCTATAGCAGGAGACAAGCCCCCCTATAGCAGGAGACAAGCCCCCTATAGCAGGAGACAAGCCCCCCTATAGCAGGAGACAAGCCCCCTATAGCAGGAGACAAGCCCCCCTATAGCAGGAGACAAGCCCCCCTATAGCAGGAGACAAGCCCCCCTGTAGCAGGAGACAAGCCCCCCTATAGCAGGAGACAAGCCCCCCTATAGCAGGAGACAAGCCCCCTATAGCAGGAGACAAGCCCCCCTATAGCAGGAGACAAGCCCCCTATAGCAGGAGACAAGCCCCCCTATAGCAGGAGACAAGCCCCCTGTAGCAGGAGACAAGCCCCCCTATAGCAGGAGACAAGCCCCCCTATAGCAGGAGACAAGCCCCCCTATAGCAGGAGACAAGCCCCCTATAGCAGGAGACAACCCCCCCTATAGCAGGAGACAAGCCCCCTGTAGCAGGAGACAAGCCCCCCTATAGCAGGAGACAAGCCCCCCTATAGCAGGAGACAAGCCCCCTATAGCTGGAGACAAGCCCCCTATAGCAGGAGACAAGCCCCCTATAGCAGGAGACAAGCCCCCCTATAGCAGGAGACAAGCCCCCCTATAGCAGGAGACAAGCCCCCTATAGCAGAAGACAACCCCCCTATAGCAGGAGACAAGCCCCCCTATAGCAGGAGACAAGCCCCCTATAGCAGGAGACAAGCCCCCTATAACAGGAGACAAGCCCCCCTATAGCAGGAGACAAGCCCCCTATAGCAGGAGACAAGCCCCCTATAGCAGGAGACAAGCCCCCTATAGCAGGAGACAAGCCCCCCTGTAGCAGGAGACAAGCCCCCCTATAGCAGGAGACAAGCCCCCTTATAGCAGGAGACAAGCCCCCTATAGCAGGAGACAAGCCCCCTATAGCAGGAGACAAGCCCCCCTATAGCAGGAGACAAGCCCCCTATAGCAGGAGACAAGCCCCTCTATAGCAGGAGACAAGCCCCCTATAGCAGGAGACAAGCCCCCTATAGCAGGAGACAAGCCCCCTATAGCTGGAGACAAGCCCCCTATAGCAGGAGACAAGCCCCTATAGCAGGAGACAAGCCCCCCTATAGCAGGAGACAAGCCCCCCTATAGCAGGAGACAAGCCCCCTATAGCAGAAGACAACCCCCCTATAGCAGGAGACAAACCCCCCTATAGCAGGAGACAAGCCCCCCTATAGCAGGAGACAAGCCCCCTATAGCAGGAGACAAGCCCCCCTATAGCAGGAGACAAGCCCCCTATAGCAGGAGACAAGCCCCCCTATAGCAGGAGACAAGCCCCCTATAGCAGGAGACAAGCCCCCTATAGCAGGAGACAAGCCCCCCTATAGCAGGAGACAAGCCCCCCTATAGCAGGAGACAAGCCCCCCTGTAGCAGGAGACAAGCCCCCCTATAGCAGGAGACAAGCCCCCCTATAGCAGGAGACAAGCCCCCCTATAGCAGGAGACAAGCCCCCTATAGCAGGAGACAAGCCCCCCTATAGCAGGAGAAAAGCCCCCCTATAGCAGGAGACAAGCCCCCCTATAGCAGGAGACAAGCCCCCTATAGCAGGAGACAAGCCCCCCTATAGCAGGAGACAAGCCCCCCTGTAGCAGGAGACAAGCCCCCCTATAGCAGGAGACAAGCCCCCCTATAGCAGGAGACAAGCCCCCCTATAGCAGGAGACAAGCCCCCTATAGCAGGAGACAAGCCCCCCTATAGCAGGAGACAAGCCCCCTATAGCAGGAGACAAGCCCACCTATAGCAGGAGACAAGCCCCCTATAGCAGGAGACAAGCCCCCTATAGCAGGAGACAAGCCCCCCTATAGCAGGAGACAAGCCCCCCTATAGCAGGAGACAAGCCCCCCTATAGCAGGAGACAAGCCCCCTATAGCAGGAGACAAGCCCCCTATAGCAGGAGACAAGCCCCCCTATAGCAGGAGACAAGCCCCCCTGTAGCAGGAGACAAGCCCCCCTATAGCAGGAGACAAGCCCCCCTATAGCAGGAGACAAGCCCCCCTATAGCAGGAGACAAGCCCCCTATAGCAGGAGACAAGCCCCCTATAGCAGGAGACAAGCCCCCTATAGCAGGAGACAAGCCCCCCTATAGCAGGAGACAAGCCCCCCTATAGCAGGAGACAAGCCCCCCTATAGCAGGAGACAAGCCCCCTATAGCAGGAGACAAGCCCCGTATAGCAGGAGACAAGCCCCCCTATAGCAGGAGACAAGCCCCCCTATAGCAGGAGACAAGCCCCCCTATAGCAGGAGACAAGCCCCCTATAGCAGGAGACAAGCCCCCCTATAGCAGGAGACAAGCCCCCTATAGCAGGAGACAAGCCCCCCTATAGCAGGAGACAAGCCCCCCTGTAGCAGGAGACAAGCCCCCCTATAGCAGGAGACAAGCCCCCTATAGCAGGAGACAAGCCCCCTATAGCAGGAGACAAGCCCCCCTATAGCAGGAGACAAGCCCCCCTATAGCAGGAGACAAGCCCCCCTATAGCAGGAGACAAGCCCCCTATAGCAGGAGACAAGCCCCCCTATAGCAGGAGACAAGCCCC
>JACYXH010000453.1:845000-850000 GCA_026745465.1 Lota lota
CATGAAAAGAAAAAGGATGATGCAGGCACATACCATCTAAAAACGTTAGGCATATTATTATTTTTTCATGTCTGCGATGTTCTGTCAACTTTTGTGTTTAACGCGAAGTTTCAACAGTGGCCAGTTGACAGGATGTTGATTTGAAACCATAGACACATCTTTACAGTTTACTACTGTTGGCACTTTGTTCTTACAGATAGCTGCCTCTAGCAACATGATTGGTCAAAACAAATACAAAGAGAAAGGAAGTGAAATGCCCTAACCCAACCAGATTTCAGTCTGACATCAGGCTTTAGATATTAATCTCAAATCTGAATAGTGAGGTATTTAGCTCTTAATTATCTCGATTTTAGGACTCAATTATTTTATTTAAATAGACCATTTGATTAGATTAAATTATTAGTTAATGAGATAATTAAGTTACATTATTATAATTTAATATTGGTTTATTTGATTGGGTTGCTAGTTCATGAAATTATTAACCAAAAATATGTTTTCATATTTTCAGGTATTTTAGGTTACAGACATGAACAAAATACAAACAGTAACTGACATATACAGACAATGACATAAAGCAACTCATATTATATGGTGATTAAACAGCAACTCGCATATAAAATAACAACCACTGATATAATCATACAATAATTTGTATTATTAAAGGTTAGATTATAAGAGGTTGGCTGATGAGGTTAGATTATTAGAGGTTAGTTTATAAGAGGTTAGATTATAAGAGGTTGACTGATGAGTTTAGATTGTTAGAGTTTAGACCATTAGAGGTTAGATTATTAGAGGTTAGTTAATGAGTTTAGATTATTAGAGTTTAGATTATTAACCCTAACCCTAACCCTAACCATAACCCAGATTATTAGATGTTACCTAAGAGTTTAGATTATTAGGTTAGATTAATCGATTATTAGAGTTTAGATAATTAGATAATCCAATTATAGGTTTGATTACTACAGTTTAGATTATTAGAATATCAAATTAGATTATTATAGATTCCATTATAAGAGGTTAGATTAATACATGATAAAATTTGTTTATTAGAAGTTTGATTATGTTATTACAGGGTTAGATTATAAAATCATCAATTTAAATTATTAGAGGTTAAATTAAAAAATGATTTGATTATAAGAGGTTAGATTGTTCGAGGTTCGATTAGTAGGCGGTCAGGTGACAGGTTAGAGGTTGCGGGTTTGGTCTTACTGGTACTTGGAGAGGTCGCTGATGGAGGTCAGAGTGTGTTCCAGAGAGAAGATCCTATACGCCATGTAGCAGGAAGACACAACTAACACACACACACTGGAGCGCACACACATTCACACACACACAAATGAATGAGAGGGTAGAGGAGTGAAAGGGTGAAAGACAGGTGGTGGAGGAGTGAGGGGGCGGAGTGACCAACTGGGGCTGTGGATGAGTGAACTTACAGGAACAGGTAGATGAAGAGCAGGGTGTTGATGGACACTGTTTTATGATGTGTTGGTGGCGCCATCGTTCTCTCTGACACCTTGCAGGAGCCTGCACACACAACCAGACTCTACTAGTCTCTACTAGACCATGCACACACAACCAGACTCTACTAGTCTCTACTGGACTCTACCAGACTCTACTAGTCTCTATTGGACTCTACCAGACTCTACTAGTCTCTACTAGACCATGCACACACAACCAGACTCTACTAGTCTCTACTGGACCATGCACACACAACCAGACTCTACTAGTCTCTACTGGACTCTACCAGACTCTACTACTCTCTATTGGACTCTACCAGACTCTACTAGTCTCTACTAGACCATGCACACACAACCAGGCTCTACTAGTCTCTACTGGACTCTACCAGACTCTACTAATCTCTACTAGACCATGCACACACAACCAGACTCTACTGGACTCTACAAGCCTCTATATATAGGTCTTTACAGGCACAGCATGAACCTAAGGCATGGAAAGATGCTGTGGTACTCCCTGTTCACAAATCCAGTTGCCCCAAAACTCTTGAGGGTTTTATACTGGTTGCTCTCACATCGAATTGAAAGAAAAAGGTTGAAAAGCTGATGAGGTCAGAAATCCCTTAAGGAGAACTGAGCACTTGATCTGAGTCTGCGTAAAGGACACACAGAGGAGTTGAGGATGCCACGGTAACTTTGCTTACTTGTTAAAAACTTGGAGGGAAAAGGGACTCATGCTAGACTTTTAGATTTTTCTTCTGCTTTCAACACAAGTCAACCCAAAGTATTGACCAGTAGGCTTTTAAAACAATCTGACTTGAATAACAATCTTGTGGGCTGCATTCTTGATGTTTTAACTAATAGGACACAAAGAGTGATGGTAAATGGAATTCTGTCTGACCGAGTTGGCTCCTCTATTGCCTCCCCGCAAGGATGTGTGCTTCCGCCTTTATCATTTATCACAAATATGTGTGAGAGCACATCTGAAAACAGGACCATCTTAAAGTACACAGACGGCTCTGTTTCTCCGCTCCGCCTCAAAGCTACAAGTGCTTTGAGAAATCCTGTCTTCAATTATACACATATCAAGACAGAAAACATTTGATAATTGATTTAAGAAATTACATTTAAGAAATCGTGAATCTGTGTCCAAAAAGGTGCATTGACATCTGTTAACTCATTTGGTAACTCTTAATTGAGTAAGGGTTAGGTAGGAAGGTAACTCTTCATTGAGTAAGGGTTAGGTAGGAAGGTAACTCTTCATTGAGTAAGGGTTAGGTAGGAAGATAACTCTTCATTGAGTAAGGGTTAGGTAGGAAGGTAACTCTTCATTGAGCAAGGGTTAGGTAGGAAGGTAACTCTTCATTGAGCAGGGTTAGGTGGGAAGGTAATCTGTAATTGAGTGTTCGGGTAGGGTTAGGGAGGAAGGTAACTCTTCATTGAGTAAGGGTTAGGTAGGAAGGTAACTCTTCATTGAGCAGGGTTAGGTGGGAAGGTAATCTGTAATTGAGTGTTCGGGTAGGGTTAGGTAGGAAGGTAACCTACCTGAACACAGCGGCTCATCTACCTTGAGCATTGGAATCTGCTGGGTCTTCAGGTCCAGGGAATCTGGTTCCTCAGGGTGCTTTAGAACCTCTAGAAGAGTGGGAACAGGATACTCTAGGAATGTAAGGGAACATTAAAGAATGAGGACCATCATCACAGAACAGGTTTATGAACTGACGTTGTTCTGCTCTATGACCTGATGTTGTACTGGTCTATGACCTGATGTTGTACTGGTCTGTGACCTGATGTTGTACTGGTCTGTGACTTGATTTTGTACTGGTCTGTGACCTGATGTTGTACTGGTCTGTGACCTGATGTTGCACTGTGATGGTCTATGACCTGATGTTGTACTGGTCTGTGACCTGGTGTTGTACTGGTCTGTGACCTGATGTTGTACTGGTCTATGACCTGATGTTGTACTGGTCTGTGACCTGATGTTGTGCTGGTCTATGACCTGATGTTGTACTGGTCTGTGACCTGATGTTGTACTGCGATGGTCTATGACCTGATGTTGTACTGGTCTATGACCTGATGTTGTACTGCTCTATGACCTGATGTTGTACTGCTCTGTAACCTACCAGCAATCTTGTGGTATTCTAGGGTGTGACCTACCAGCCATCCCTGGGTGAGGGTTAAAGTAAAGGGTTAAAGTTAGGATGTGGGTAGGGTTAGGATGGAGGGTTAGGATGGAGGGTTAGGATGTGGGTTAGGGTTAGTATGGAGGGTTAGGGTGAGGGTTAGAGTAAAGGGTTAGAGTTAGGATGTGGTAAGGGTTAGGATGTGTGGTTAGGGTTAGGGTTAAGAAGTGGGTTAGGGTGTGTGGTTTGGGAGGGATGTGTTAGGTAGGGTTAAGGGTGTCTGACCAACCAGCCATCTCTGGGGTGGGAGAGTCAGAGCTACTGCTCTCCTCCAGATCATCTCTCAACACTCCCAGCTCACCGAAATCAGCCTGGAACCCCTGCAGAAAGACACATTCAGTCAGCCAACAAGCCAACATTATTTGTGATACCATAAACAGTCTTCGTAGACTCCTTCGTATCTTACCAGTGGGAAGTGTGGGGATGGAAGTGACCTTTGAACCCGGAAACTGTTGTCAGCTGAGGGGAAGGGGCTGCTGCAGGGACTCTTCTCCTGCAGACACAAGAACATATTGAATATGACATACACATGCATCTGCATTCATGCATACATGCATACACGCATACACACATACACACATACATGCATACATACATACATACATGTGACATTCACAGGCTCCATCACCACACACATCTGTTAGCATCAGTTGAAGCTTTTCCAAAATCAGGAAGGATAAGTAATCTCCTGTTGTTTATGCTAAATTACTACTTTACACAATCTGGCTTAGAGTAAGACCAGCAGACCGGTGCACCTCCCGATGCAGACAGACAGGTGTACCTCAGGTGCAGACACACAGACAGACAGGTGTACCTCTAGTCTCAAGACAGACAGACAGACAGACAGGTGTACCTCCAGGTGCAGACAGACAGACATCAGGAACTTGTATGTGTTATCTCTGGACAGGAAGGAGACGAACACGTACTGGAAGAAAAAGTGACGTAGTTTAGTTTATATGTAGTTTAGTTTAGATGTAGTTCGGTTTAGATGTGGATTACTTTAGATGTAGAATACTTTAGATGTAGTTAAGTTTGGATGTAGTTTACTTAAGATGTACTTTAATTTAGATGTAGTTCAGTTAAGATGTGGTTCAATTTAAATGTAGGTTGCCGCTTACATGTGATGTCACGTTTACTCATAATATGATTCTTAGTCATGAGGAAAGATAGGTAGACAGGTAGATGTGTGATATATTGATGAATAGACGGATATATGTTATAGATAGATACATAGATATGGATGGATATAAGATAGATATATATGAAAGAGACAGACAGATGCTGTAGGACGGTAGATAGATGGATGGACAGGTAGATATATAGATAGATAGACACACATGTATAGATAGATATAGGATACAAA
>JACYXH010000453.1:852500-922500 GCA_026745465.1 Lota lota
AGTGGTCGAGGTCTAGATGGGTCCGTTCCGATCCTCCATTCCTCTGGCGCTGCTCACATACTGCGTCTGCATCAGAACTACAAACATAAACTACACACGTCAACCCAACACACACAACTACACATCAAAGCAATGAACACACAACTACATACATCAGTACAGATCAGCACTGATGTGTGCAGTTGTGTTAGTTGTGTTAATGTTTTGTGTTTCTGTGTGTAGCTATGTATTAGTTGTGTTATAATGTTATAGTTTCACAACTACCACAACTACACAGAGACAATACACACACCAACAGAACTAGACCCACCAGCACACACAAATGATATAGATATTGCAGCAGCAGGAAACATCCGTAGCTCCAATACCGCAATCATTTGATTTATTTAGGCTTAAATATCTAGAACTGTAATATGTATCTTTACAACGAGTCATCCATTAAACATCTAGAACTACAATATG
Source organism: Lota lota (assembly GCA_026745465.1). Lineage (NCBI taxonomy): Eukaryota > Metazoa > Chordata > Actinopteri > Gadiformes > Lotidae > Lota > Lota lota. Next base: position 852,963 of record JACYXH010000453.1, read on the forward strand.
TATCTCTACAATGAGAACTACATGAAACATCTAGAACTACAATATGTATCTTTACAACGAGAACTACATGAAACATCTAGAACTACAATATGTATCTCTACAATGAGAACTACATGAAACATCTAGAACTACAATATGTATCTCTACAATGAGAACTACATGAAACATCTAGAACTACAATATGTATCTCTACAATGAGAACTACATGAAACATCTAGAACTACAATATGTATCTCTACAATGAGAACTACATGAAACATCTACAACTACAATATGTATCTCTACAATGAGAACTACATGAAACATCTACAACTACAATATGTATCTCTACAATGAGAACTACATGAAACATCTACAACTACAATATGTATCGTTACAAGGAGTACTTCTTAAAATTCAACGCTTATTTTTCTATGCAGAACCAAATCCAAATGACAAACCGCGGTCATGAGTCATTTCTCTGAAGCTGTAAGAGAACAAGACACCAGTTGCCTGAAGACAACATGACATATTCCCACACCTGTCAAGGCATACCTGGCCATGTTTGTTAGTGTTGATATGAACCCTAACCCAAGGAAACTCACTGATAGTCCCAAGACTCGTCTCCCAGACGGACTTTAGATCCACCTGGCTCCGGTCGGGGGTTCAGTGATGGTTGGCTCATTATCGAGACTAACGGGCTAGGGTTAGCCTAACCCTAGCCGGGTCGTGGTGGAGAGGAGCAGACACACCGGAGACCAGGACACACACCCCCCCTTCCCCCCCAGCCCCTGAACCCGACCTGGGAACATCAACCAGCCGGCTGGCTCAGGTGTCTCAGCCAATCACGGTGTTGCACGTGCGTGGTTGTGTGTGCATTTGTTTGTAGTAAAATAATACTGCTGCTGCTGCTTTTTCAATATTCTGTTTTCTTTTATTCAATTCTGTTTTCTTGTGTTCATATTTTCTTATATTTTTCATATTCTGATATATGTTTCCATGTAGTTTAATTGTATCAATATTCTGTTTTATTTAACTGATGTTCTGTATCTAACACGAGGTTAGATATTGATGTTGTACGGACGGACCCAAGTTAGACTCGGGAGGGTTACATGAATGTTATGTTTTATAGGAATGTTAGATGATATTTGCACATGTTATGTTATTGGTTATGTTACATATGTTTATGTTATGTTGTCTGTTATGTTATATAGGAATATGTTATGTTCTCTGTTATGTTACATATGTATATGTTATATTGTCTGTGAATATACATTAACAGACACTATAACTGTCTGTGTGTGCGCTTGTGTTAAAATGTCTATTTAATGTAATTTGATATAGCAGAGGGTGTGTGTGGGCATGTGGTGTATGTGTGTGTGTATGTGTGAGTGTGTATGTGTGTGGTGAGCGTGTCTTTCATTGTAGTATTGTTGTGTGTGTGTGTGTGTGTGTGTGTGTGTGTGTGTGTGTGTGCATGTGGTCTGAGTGAGTGTGTATGTGTGTGGTAATATGAGTCTAGCAGTTAAAAAGACTAACTTCTGTTTCTTTCTCTCACTCACTCACTCACTGACACACACTGACACACACACACACACACACACACACACACACATTTGCATAAATAAACAGTGTAATGCCCTTTGAAATACAAACAAAGACTTTTGTAAGACCAACCGTCCACATGATTGAGTCCAGATGTAGGAGATACATTTTCTCTCCACCAGTCTGTCTCTCTACCTGTCTGTCTGTCTGTTTCTCTACTTGTTCACCTGTCCACCTGTCTGTCTCTTTGTCTGTCTGCATGTACAGGGTTAGGGTATCTAAACTGTGATCCAGTCACTGATTCAGCACTGGATTAGCGGTAAATAAAGCCCTGTGTCTACTAGCATATCTTCATCAATCTTGATGTGTCTCGATTAGAGACGCTCATCCAAGCATTCATGGCCTCCTGTCTGGATTACTGCAGTAGAGTCCTGTTGGGGGTTCCTGGCCAAGCCCTGGACAGCTGCCAGCACCAAGCAGCACATTACCCCACCCTCATCCACCTTCACTGGCTCCCAGTCAAGTCCCCAACAATATATGCACCAAATATATATGAAGAAGCATTCTTACCCAAGATGAGGGGGTCTGCGGGCCAGGGGGGGGCTGGAGAGACAGGAGGTCCGACTAACAGTGTACCTCCTCCTTCGAGGAGAACTTACATCCATGTAGACCTTCTCCATGTGGGGGCCCTGCTCCTTTCTCCTTTAAAAGTCCTGCACGTTACTTCTCTCCTTTCTGTAAACGTGTGAACCGAAGACACAGCTCATTGTTAGTTCATCTCATTGATCTGCCCTCCAATAAATGATCAACACTCTTATCACCCGGCAGATTCCACGACAGAACACAGAGGAACAGCAGTAGAAAGGATCTGTAGAAGGATCTGTAGCTACTAGGATCTGTAGAAGGATCTGTAGAAGGATCTGTAGCTACTAGGATCTGTAGAAGGATCTGTAGAAGGATCTGTAGCTACTAGGATCTGTAGAAGGATCTGTAGAAGGATCTGTAGCTACTAGGATCTGTAGAAGGATCTGTAGAAGGATCTGTAGCTACTAGGATCTGTAGAAGGATCTGTAGAAGGATCTGTAGCTACTAGGATCTGTAGAAGGATCTGTAGAAGGATCTGTAGCTACTAGGATCTGTAGAAGGATCTGTAGAAGGATCTGTATTTACTAGGATCTATAGAAGGATCTGTAGCTACTAGGATCTGTAGCTACTAGGATCTGTAGAAGGATCTGTAGAACGATCAGTAGCTGGAAATATCTGTAGTTAGAAAGAGCTGTAGCTAAACGAAATGCAGAGAGAAGGATACACAACTTGAATGTGTCAGCCAACAAAACTAACCCTATCCTCGGCGCCCAGACATCCAAATCTGATGCAGTATCACTCTGTTCTTTTCTTTTGACTTCTTTCTGTAAATAAAAGTCAAATAAGCCCTCACCCTCTTGTGGTTATAAGCTGGGCATTGATTGACAGATGTCCGATGGTCTGATCCTGGGGGGGGGGGGGGGGGGGGGGGGGGGGGGGCGTTGAGTAAACAAGACAACTGGTCGAACGTCCACCATACTTGTAGGTTATGGTTCAACAGGGAGCTGCTACAGGACTAGCTGATATGAGGCTAGTCCCGTAGCAGGGACTAAATGGCTAGCTGTTACAGGGCTATGGTAGATCTCATCTTTTCTTCATCTCCATTGTGCCCGCTTAGGTGCAACATAGGTGCATTTCATCTCTTTTTTTGCACATTTTCTAAAATAGAAGAAAATATTTACAGCTTTAGCCCAGGTTTTGGTGTGTGTCCTAACCCTAACCCTGACCTGAGAGCTCAGAGGTCAGACCCATCTCCCCTAAACACACTAGATACACCACATTAACAACATCAGTGCTAGTTTTGGTCAAACTGGATGGACAACTTTACGACATTGGTTTTTAATTTGGCCTGTTGGCTCACTGGATTGATGGTGAATGAATAGATGAATGTATGACTGAGGTGAGTAGGGTATGTATATAGATGACTATAGATGACATATATGTATATGGATGACTGAGGTAGGGACCGTGGGGGGAGGCAGGGGGAAGGGGGAGGCGTGGCTAAATCCATTATCCTGGGATTGTTTTCCTCTTCTGCTTGCAGTACCTACATATCTTGCTGCTGATGTTGCAAACATTTGTATTTCTTCACTTCGTTCTGCTGGATCTCTGTTGGTGAGGGCTTGTCGTGGAGTTTGCCGGGATCACTTGCTTTCAAGTGGTTATTAATTATTATTATTTGTAGATGTGGATTATTATTCTTATCTCAAACTATCTCTCTCCCTCTTTCTCTCTCTATCCATCAAGAGTGTTTAGAGACATTATAAATGTGTTCATGTGTACATCGGTACATATACATATATACAACTTCTTTGTCTAAGCACTAGGAGGGAAGATGGGTAACAACAGCTGAGCTAACCTGCACAGGAAGGGCGATGTTGCACGGGAAGCAGACATTGTTTGACGCGCAAGTCTGAATAACGAATGGTTGGTGCAAAATATATGAGTTGGATAGCATATCAAAGGCAAATAAATGTAAAATTGCGTTCAAGAAATTACGCAGATATTGGATTATTTCAGCACGTGTACGAAACCGGATCAACCCCTAAGCAGTATCTCCAATTGTGGTTTCTTAGGTTATATGGTTTATAGTATAAAATATGTTCGAATATTAAGGTTATGTTGGGGTCAGTGACAGGGAGAGGTTTGATGAGGCCGGTAGAAACGTGCACGTGTGGGCGCCACCGGGGAAGCGGCACATTGCGGCCGGGCTGAATGACTTGAATGCTGATTGTGATCCGCGGAGCAGACTAGGGGCGATGGATCGCTTCCTGCAGAAGGGCTGTAGGGAGCTGTCACCCCCCGCTCACCATCTCCAAGGAGCGGACGCTCATACCTCGGTACCCTCGGATCAAACACGGGGACCGTTCTCTTCCTCCGAGTCACGGAAACACGCGCTGAAACGTGAGAGGACCAGTAAAGATACAGACGCGGCGGATTCGTCGCTCCTCGCCGCGTTGCGCGGCAGCAGCGTCGACGCGGAAGAGCAATGCGTCGTCTCGGCTAAGCGGCGCGGCGCGGAGCCAGAAGGAGACGGCACGTTGATGATTTCCACTGCGGGCCAGGCGCTCCGGGAGCCCGGCCACAACAACACCGGAGCCGCCGCTGATGTCATAACGGCCCTTTCTTCTGTCGCGTCCGCCAAAGGCAAGGAGGAGCGGAAGGGGAAGAGTGCGATGATGATGAGGGGCTGGAAGAGAGAGCGGGATGCTGTCATCAGGACGAGGAAGGAGAAATACGCTGATGTCTTCGCACCGACCGCCCTGCCCGAGCTCTTGAGCAGGGACGGGCATTGTGCGGCAGAGTGGATGGGAGCTGAGAATAAAAACGGGCAGGAGAACGGAATGAACGGATTGAACGGATTGAAGAGTGGCAGCGCTATTGTTGTCAGGCGGTATGACGACACCCCGGCCGTTAAAAAACACCGCGGAGCGGACAAGGTAGGAAGATGGAGGAGAACAGAGTGTCATGGTATTCACCGACCACTGCAGGTGTGTGGCCGGGCCTTCTCTCCCAACACAAAGCGGCCTGAGAGGCGATGCAAGGAGAGAGGGAAGGAGAGAGGGAAGGAGAGAGGGAAGGAGAGAGGGAAAGAGAGAGAGGAGAGAGTGATAGAGAGAGGGGAAGAGAGAGAAGAGAGAGGGAAGGAGGAAACATGAAGCACCAAGGTGCTGTTGTTGTCAGACGGCATCTTTACATGTCCAACGGCCGGCTCTCAGGGAAATGTCCTGTTTTTATCACGAACGAGACAGACAGACAGAGGGACAGGGATAGATACCGAGAGATGGATTTATTAATCATTTAATTTGTATATACAAATATAAATATACACACACACACATATATATATATATATATATATATATATATGTGTGTGTGTGTGTGTGTGTGTGTGTGTGTGTGTGTGTGTGTTTGGGTGTCTGTATGTGTGTGTGTGTGTGTGTGTTTGTGTTTGGGTGTCTGTCTGTGTGTATGTGTGTGTGTGTTTGTGTCTGTGACCACCAAGTGGGTGGCAAATGGCTGTTTTGTGTTACAGTGTTGTATATATGCGAGTTATGTATATCGTGGTTAAATGTTTAGATGGAGGAAAGTTCTCAGTTGGTAAATGTCTCTTTCTGCAGAAAAACAGGACCCAAAAACCAACTTTCTACCTATTATACCTATATCTTTCAATCAATCAATCAATCAATCAATCAATCAATCAATCAATCAATCAATCAATCTTTCTATCTATCTCTCTATATCTATCATCTATATCTCTATATATATCATCTATCTATATCTATTATATATCTATATATCTATCTCCCTCTCTCTCTCTTCCTCTCTCTGTCTCTCCCTCTCTCCATCTATCTCTCTCACTATCTATCCATCCGGATCCAGGATTCAAAATGCTTTTTTGGCATAAGAAACATTTACATTGCTAAAGCACAAAAGTAAAATAAGATTAAAGAAAACAATGAACAAAATAATAATAGCACAGTATAAAATAGTGTGGTGAATAAAATTGTTAAAAATACTATTTAATCAATCAATCAATCTCTCTCTCTCTCTCTCCCTCTGTCTATCATCTAATCCTATCTATTTAGATTCAACATCCAGGATTCAAAATGCTTTTACATTGCCAAAGCACAAAAGTAAAATAAGATACAACATCATAATAAATAAAATAATAATAGCAAAACATTTTAAATGTATATTAAATTGTCTTTGTGATATTTGGTAGCATTGTGACAGCTCCCTCATTTAGTCCATTCACGTTTCAGATTCTCGCTGAAGATCAGTCGGACAGCACCATGGTTTTTATCTGCAGACTGTGGCGCTCCTTGCTTGGTTATGAACTAACAGTCAGGTTTTGAACGTTGGTTTTGATGCAAGACAGATCTTCAGTGAGAAAGTAAAATGTGAACTGAGATCCGGATGGGCTGACGAGGCTGGACCTTTGGTTGGCTAAGATCATAATCACAATCGCAAAATCATCAATACAAACATTGTGCAGAAGTTTAACTTGTTATTTTTAGTTAACACTTACCAAGTATTGCAAATCACATCTAAAGTCAGATGGCAGATGAGCATAGATCTGGGTGAAAGGGGCTTTTCACTTTACTTCGCTTCATATTTGATTCAACCAATCTTTCTGCTGGAGGCGGGGCTCTGGAGGGGGGGCTCTGGAGGGGGGGCTATGGGGGCGGGGCTCTGGAGGGGGGGCTCTGGAGGCGGGGCTCTGGAGGGGGGGCTCTGGAGGGGGGGCTATGGGGGCGGGGCTCTGGAGGGGGGGCTCTGGAGGCGGGGCTCTGGAGGGGGGGCTCTGGAGGCGGGGCTATGGAGGCGGGGCTATGGGGGCGGGGCTCTGGAGGGGGGGCTCTGGAGGCGCGTCATTGGTGAACACAAACTCGGCCAGCAGTGGTCAACTGTAAAGAAGTGTCTGTAAAGGTTTCAAATCAACACTGTGTAGACTGGTCACTGAAGAAACAGTGGGAGCTACCCAGTACAACCAACATTTGCAGAAAACATTACTGACCATAACTGAGTTTAAAGAGGGGAACCTACTATTGGTGTGTTTGCTCCAGTAATTGCGCTAATTGCGCTGTTACTCTGAAAAGCCTTTATCTGCTGAATGAAGGCCAGAGTGGTGGAGAAAGCACAGAGGTGTACTTTTGTTGTTGTTAATGTGCTTGTGCTTTGTGTAATAAGACTGGAGTGTGTAGGAGGGAGGAAATTATATTGTCTTTAATTTTATTTCATGATATTTACAAGCAACAAAGGTGAATAGTTTTCTTCAGTCATTTTCTAATTACAGCTCCTCCTTGTGGGACCAATGGCATTGCTTGCTGATTCCTTTAGTGTCACCTTCAGCTCAAATGCAAGGTTCTACTGCTACAACCTTTCAGCTGTTTGGTGGCTAACTGTTTAGAGGTTTGGTGACTAACGGTTAAGCTGTTTAGTGGCTAACTGTTTAGAGGTTTGGTGACTAACGGTTAAGCTGTTTAGTGGCTAACTGTTTAGAGGTTTGGTGACTAACGGTTAAGCTGTTTAGTGGCTAACTGTTTAGAGGTTTGGTGACTAACGGTTAAGCTGTTTAGTGGCTAACTGTTTAGAGGTTTGGTGACTAACGGTTAAGCTGTTTAGTGGCTAACTGTTTAGAGATTTGGTGACTAACGGTTAAGCTGTTTAGTGGCTAACTGTTTAGAGGTTTGGTGACTAACAGTTAAGCTGTTTAGTGGCTAACTGTTTAGAGATTTGGTGACTAACGGTTAAGCTGTTTAGTGGCTAACTGTTAAGCTGTTTAGTGGCTAACTGTTTAGAGGTTTGGTGACTAACGGTTAAGCTGTTTAGTGGCTAACTGTTTAGAGGTTTGGTGACTAACGGTTAAGCTGTTTGGTGACTAACGGTTAAGCTGTTTAGTGGCTAACTGTTTAGAGGTTTGGTGACTAACGGTTAAGCTATTTAGTGGCTAACTGTTTAGAGGTTTGGTGACTAACGGTTAAGCTGTTTGGTGACTAACGGTTAAGCTGTTTAGTGGCTAACTGTTTAGAGGTTTGGTGACTAACGGTTAAGCTGTTTGGTGACTAACGGTTAAGCTGTTTAGTGGCTAACTGTTTAGAGGTTTGGTGACTAACGGTTAAGCTGTTTGGTGACTAACGGTTAAGCTGTTTAGTGGCTAACTGTTTAGAGGTTTGGTGACTAACGGTTAAGCTATTTAGTGGCTAACTGTTTAGAGGTTTGGTGACTAACGGTTAAGCTGTTTAGTGGCTAACTGTTTAGAGGTTTGGTGACTAACGGTTAAGCTGTTTAGTGGCTAACTGTTTAGAGGTTTGGTGACTAACGGTTAAGCTGTTTAGTGGCTAACTGTTTAGAGGTTTGGTGACTAACGGTTAAGCTGTTTAGTGGCTAACTGTTTAGAGGTTTGGTGACTAACGGTTAAGCTGTTTAGTGGCTAACTGTTTAGACGTTTGGTGACTAACGGTTAAGCTGTTTAGTGGCTAACTGTTTAGACGTTTGGTGACTAACGGTTAAGCTGTTTAGTGGCTAACTGTTTAGAGATTTGGTGACTAACGGTTAAGCTGTTTAGTGGCTAACTGTTTAGAGGTTTGGTGACTAACGGTTAAGCTGTTTAGTGGCTAACTGTTAAGCTGTTTAGTGGCCAACTGTTTAGAGGTTTGGTGACTAACGGTTAAGCTGTTTAGTGGCTAACTGTTTAGAGGTTTGGTGACTAACGGTTAAGCTGTTTGGTGGCTAACTGTTTAGAGGTTTGGTGACTAACGGTTAAGCTGTTTAGTGGCTAACTGTTTAGAGGTTTGGTGACTAACGGTTAAGCTGTTTAGTGGCTAACTGTTTAGAGGTTTGGTGACTAACGGTTAAGCTGTTTAGTGGCTAACTGTTTAGAGGTTTGGTGACTAACGGTTAAGCTGTTTAGTGGCTAACTGTTTAGAGGTTTGGTGACTAACAGTTAAGCTGTTTAGTGGCTAACTGTTTAGAGGTTTGGTGACTAACGGTTAAGCTGTTTAGTGGCTAACTGTTAAGCTGTTTGGAGGACTAATTGTTTAGCCATTTAGGTAGCTTACTGTTCAGCTGCTTGGTTGCTAACTGTTTAGCCTTTGGTTGCTAACTGTTTGGCCATTTGGTGGCTAAAGTGGGCAGCATACTTATTTTTTGCCACTTCTTGCACCTCCAAGATTTTGTAACTTTCGAAATTCTCGGCAGATGACAGCAATGTGAACAATGTATCATTAGTCAGAAAATTAAGGCCGGCATTTAACTTATCCCTTCTCCGTGGAGACCCTACTGGTCTTAACTAACCGCTCAGTGAACAAAACCAAACTGCATTGAGTATAAAACAAGTTTGTCTGCAAACTTTTTCAAGCTCAGCAAGGCAACACAAAATCTACATCTTGGTGTGCTGCCTGCTTAAGTATTTAGCTGTTTGGCAGCTAATGGTTGAGGGGGTGTGGAAACATTGTGCTCTGTGGATTGGGTTAGGGTCAGGGTCAGGGTTGGGGTTAAGGGCTCACACCTCCTCATGGTTGAGGAGGTGTGAGCCTCTAACCTCTAACCCTGACCCTAACCCAATCCACAGAGCACAATGTTTCCACACCTCCTCATGATTGAGGAGGTGTGGAAACATTGTGCTCTGTGGATTGGTGATGTTCAAAGCAGTGGGTGGTATTGCTTTCCAGGGTGCAAAGGATGGGCGAGCCAGGAGGTGCTGAGCTCCCCTGAATGAGGCTTGAGCTCCCCCCAAAACACATGTTTGGAAAGTATTTTGGGGGGGGGGTCTCTTTAAAAAAGTGTCATTGTGGTTGTACAGTGTCAAACTATACTGTATGAAAATACAAATATTGTTTGGTCATATGCATCGGGGCGGCTTGTGACGTTCCATTAAAATAAAAGTAGGGGGCGTAGGGGGGCGTAGGTAGGGGGGCGTAGGTAGGGGGGGCGTAGGTAGGGGGGCGTAGGTTGGGGGGCGTAGGTAGGGTGCGTAGGTAGGGGGGCGTAGGTAGGGGGGCGTAGGTAGGTTGGGGGGCGTAGGTAGGGTGCGTAGGTAGGGGGGCGTAGGTAGGGAGGGGGGCGTAGGTAGGTAGGGGGGGCGTAGGTAGGTAGGGGGGGCGTAGGTAGGTAGGGGGGCGTAGGTAGGGGGGCGTAGGTTGGGGGGCGTAGGTAGGGGGGCGTAGGTAGGTAGGGGGGCGTAGGTAGGGGGGCGTAGGTAGGTAGGGGGGCGTAGGTAGGGTGCGTAGGTAGGGGGGCGTAGGTAGGTAGGGGGGCGTAGGTAGGTAGGGGGGCGTAGGTAGGGGGGCGTAGGTTGGGGGGCGTAGGTTGGGGGGCGTAGGTAGGGGGGCGTAGGTTGGGGGGCGTAGGTTGGGGGGCGTAGGTTGGGGGGCGTAGGTTGGGGGGCGTAGGTTGGGGGGCGTAGGTAGGTTGGGGGGCGTAGGTAGGTTGGGGGGCGTAGGTTGGGGGGCGTAGGTTGGGGGGCGTAGGTTGGGGGGCGTAGGTAGGGGGGCGTAGGTTGGGGGTGGCGTAGGTTGGGGGGCGTAGGTAGGGGGGCGTAGGTTGGGGGGCGTAGGTTGGGGTGCGTAGGTAGGGGGGCGTAGGTTGGGGGGCGTAGGTTGGGGGGCGTAGGTTGGGGGGCGTAGGTAGGGGGGCGTAGGTAGGGGGGCGTAGGTAGGTTGGGGGGCGTAGGTTGGGGGGCGTAGGTTGGGGGGGCGTAGGTAGGGGGGCGTAGGTAGGTGGGGGCGTAGGTTGGGGGGCGTAGGTTGGGGGGCGTAGGTTGGGGGGCGTAGGTTGGGGGGCGTAGGTAGGGGGGCGTAGGTAGGGGGGCGTAGGTTGGGGGGCGTAGGTTGGGGGGCGTAGGTTGGGGGGCGTAGGTAGGTTGGGGGGCGTAGGTAGGGGGGCGTAGGTTGGGGGGCGTAGGTTGGGGGGCGTAGGTTGGGGGGCGTAGGTTGGGGGGCGTAGGTTGGGGGGCCCCGGCGGCCCACCGGGTAGAGCACGTACCCTTAAGGCTCAGTCCTTACAGCAGCGTCCCGGGTTCGATTCCTGCACGTGGTCCTTTGCTGCATGTCCTCCCATACCTTCCTGTCTCTCTTCATGAATAAATCTGAAAAAGAAATGGAAATGTCAGGTTAAGGCTCTATTCGCCACTGAGGGCAGCTCCTCCAGAGACACTGGATATGACACACCACTGGCCAGTGATGAGAAGCAATTCATATGAAGTTACTCACACATGCCTGCTGGCAACATCGTAAGTGCTGAAGTCATATTGTTGCGTTGGAATACTCCTAACATCTCAAGGGTCAACAGATGTTCATACTCCTATCATCTCAAGGGTCAACAGATGTTCATACTCCTATCATCTCAAGGGTCAACAGATGTTCATACTCCTATCATCTCAAGGGTCAACAGATGTTCATACTCCTATCATCTCAAGGGTCAACAGATGTTCATACTCCTATCATCTCAAGGGTCAACAGATGTTCATACTCCTATCATCTCAAGGGTCAACAGATGTTCATACTCCTATCATCTCAAGGGTCAACAGATGTTCATACTCCTATCATCTCAAGGGTCAACAGATGTTCATACTCCTATCATCTCAAGGGTCAACAGATGTTCATACTCCTATCATCTCAAGGGTCAACAGATGTTCATACTCCTAAAATCTCAAGGTTAATTTTCTCTCTGTCTTTTCCAGTTGGATCCCATGTTCCCCGTCCCCTCCCCCCCAGCCCCCGCAGCTGTGGGCCCCCCCGGTACCCCCCTGCACCCCATACCCACCCCCAAGCAGGTGGCGGTGAGGACCCGCTCCATCGGTACCAACACCCCTGACGGAGCAGGGGCTCCCGGGGGCCCAGAGCCTGACTCTGCCTGCTTGGGGCCCTGCCAACCGGGAACCAGTGTCAACCTGGAGGGCATCGTGTGGCACGAGACTGAGGAGGGTGAGAGAGGAGGGGGAGAGGACGGGGGAGAGGAGGGGGAGGAGAGTGGACGGGGGAGAGGAGGGGGAGGATAGAGGAGGGGGAGAGGACAGGGGGGAGGAGAGAGGACGGGGGGAGAGGACAGGGGGGAGGAGAGAGGACGGAGGAGAGGAGGGGGAGGGGAGAGGAGGGGGAGGAGAGAGGACGGGGGAGAGGAGGGGGAGGAGAAGGACGGGGGAGAGGAGTGAGATAGGAGGGGTAGAGAAGAGAGAGAGAGAGAGAGAGAGAGGGGGGGAGATAGTAAAGGGAAGAGATAAGGCGAGAGAGGGCCTGAGATCCATCTCTAAAGTTGTTGAGGTTATCCATCCAGGCCGGAGTTTGGCCTCCTAGTGTCTGTAGTAAAACAAATGTTTTAAAGCTTCAAACAGTGAAAAAGGAGAATAACTGTAGTGGGATATTTTATCATAAGACTAGTATCATAAATACTTATTATGTGAGACTAGTGTATAGTGTCACTGTAAGCCCAGCTGACTTCCCCGGTGTCCTTGTCGCAGGTGTGCTTGTGGTGAATGTCACCTGGCGGAAGAGGACCTATGTGGGAACACTGTTAGACTGTACCAAGCATGACTGGGCGCCTCCAAGGTAACACACTTGTTCTGTTAGAGAGGAAGGTGAGGAGTGGGCGAGAGATCTTTGAATTGTGAATCTTTGAATTAAAGGTTTTTGGGTTAGGGTTAGCCCAAGCTAGCTGTTTGACTTTCCTCTTATCTAAAAAGGTTCCCTGCTCATATGTATATATAAATATATATAAATATATATAAATATAAATAAATAAATAAATATATATATATATATATATATATATATATACATACATACATACATAACCCTAACATAACAAAATCCTAACCCTATATATATATCTGTTGTATTAATGTACCCCTACTAAGCCTAACCCGGAGCCCAGTGTCCTCATGTGGGTATGAATGTACCCCTACTAATGTTTTTGATTGCATGCAATACACGTGTAGGGCTTGAAAGGCAAAAGACTGAGTGAGGCAGACATTCTTCCAGTGTCTGTCTCCTGTAATCTCTGTCCATTTGTATAGTTGACATAAATCATTTTCTGGTGAACATTTATTTAGCATTGCGTTAATTCAGGCTACGCAGTTTGCTCTTTAATGACATCATCATTCAACATACAACAAGCTGTCCATGCAGAGTCTCGAGATAGCATTAGATTTAGCCTAACCCTAACCTGTATTATACCAATAACTCTGATGTCAGGTTGCTGCCGGCCATGTTCCATCGCCCTGGCGGCTTCTCGCTGCATCTCCTCCTGTTTGGGATTTCCAGGAACAGGGCCATACTGCCAAACATAACTGTATTGCTCCAGCCTCTAATAAGTGTCTTTCTTGGACGAAATGGTCCTGACTGAAATATAATAAGAATTGTGGCATCCATGTATAAAGGAATGTTCCTGATTATTACTGTTGACGGTTTCTTTTCCTTTCCAGGTTTTGTGAGTCTCCGTCCAGCGACCCAGAGATGCCAAGTGGCCGTGGACGAGGCAAACGAATGCGATTGGCTATGTCCGAGCGCCCCTGTGTCGAGCCCCTCCCTGTCTCTAAGGTCCGGGGCCTATCACAGCACAGGAGCCGCGGAGGAGGCATGGCTGGAGCCTCAGGACCAATCCACAGCAAAGGGCGAAGAGGCAGTCTGAACCTCATGAACAGCACCTGTCGGGCACCTCCGTCCTTCTTCACTGTGGAGGAGGTGAAGCCTGCCACCAGCATCTCCTCCCTCTCCGGTAAGAGGAAGGTGAAGCCTCCAGGGGACCTGGACCTCAGCCTGCTCACCTCCGACGACGCCAAACTAGGGAACGGCAAGCGAATCCGAGCCAAGTCTCGCAGCGCGCCGTCCACACCACAGGGGAAGCCTGACACCTCCTTCATGGACCCTGGTGGAGGCAGCACCTCCTCCTCGCCTCCCCCTCCCATCCTCATTGACTGCCCCCACCCCAACTGCACCAAGCGCTACAAGCACATCAACGGGCTGCGCTACCACCAGACCCATGCTCACCTGGAGGTGGGCAGTCAGCGGAAGCCCGAGCTGGAGTCCCTGAAGGACCCTGAGGTGGGGGAACGTCTGTCGGACTGTGAGGACGCCCTGGGCAGCGGGACCTACAACCTCTCTGAGGCTAGCAGTGCTAATAGCAACAGTGCTAATGCTAGCAGTGCTAACACTAGTGGCCAGAGCTCCTCAAAGAAGGCCACACCACTCTACAAGGTGACCACAGTGGGTTCTCCGAAGAATCGGAGACTGCTCCTGAGCACCGACACGGCCAAAACTAGGAGAACCTCGTTGCTCCGAGATGGACTCATGGATGACCTCAGCAACCTGCCCATCATTTCCAACATGACCGTGGTTCTGGAGAACTGCATGGTCCCAGACCGCAGCGCCACCGTGGAGATGCCCAAACTGGAGGCGGAGGGTTTGATTGACAAGAAGGGCGGAGTTAGTGACAAAGGGAAAAAGGCCAATGGGAAAGCAGAGAAGCTCTCCAAGTCCCGGGCCAACCGCCCCATCGCACCTGCCCCGCCTCCCCCTAAGCTCATCGCCGTCCCCAGCTCTGTGTACAACACCAGCAACTCAGGCAGCACCAGTCCGGCAGAACCCAACCCCAACAACACCCAGCACCCCCACCAACCCCTGCCACCACAGCAGCCCACTCCCCTGGTCTCTGGGGGTATCAGCGCTAAGAACCCCCCACTCACCTCTCTAAAGCCCATCAAGCCTAAGCTCGGTCTGATTGTGGAGCCGTGTTTGGTGAAAACCACCCTGGTCACCTGTAGCAAAGAAATCCGTAAGAAAGAGAAACGGAGACTTAAGGACAAACACAGCAAAGACACCCTCGACAGGACGTCCAACGGGGACTGTGGGGTCAAGATGGAAGACTGTGGTGGTGGTGGGGGACCCAAACTGGCAGCCAGAGAAGCTCCTGGAAGCCTTCTAAAGGAGCACCTCAGTAAACAGGAAGTGTTGAATGGTCTGACCGGAAGCCAGGAGAGTAGGATGGCTAGTATCCGCGCGGAGGCCGATAAGGTCTACACCTTCACGGACAACGCCCCCAGTCCGTCAATTGGCACGTCATTGCGTCTTGATGCCGGTAGTGGAATGGCCACACCAGATGGTGGCAGCAAGAACAACAGCCCCGCCTACTCTGATATCTCAGATGCTGGGGACGATGGGGGGGCTGTGGAATGTCGGTCCGACTGTCCAAGATCCAAGTCTGGCCCTCCCTCCTCCTCCTCCTCCTCCTCCTCCTCCTCCTCCTCCCCCCCCTCCTCCGATGAGACACCCAACAGTCACCACGGAAACCTTAGCAACAGTCACCAGGGGAACCCCAGCAAGACCCCTCCCACAGCATCCACCCTGCTGTCAAAAGACTCTCAGTCGCAGTACTACCAGGGCTATGACTCCTACTACCTCCAGGGGTTCATGCAGAGCGACCGGCAGAACCACTGTAGCCCCGCCTTCCACAAGGGTGTTGACTTCAAAGGCAAGGAACGGAAGGAGGACCTGAAGGAGGACGAGCTAGCGGACTCTAAGAAGGCTGAGGGTTGTGCTCAGTCCCAGCTCCAGCTGGCCATGAGTCAGACCCAGACAGCACTGGCCCAGTCACTGTACTACGGCCAGTACTCCAGAGCCCTCTACACGGACCAGAAACTGTTGCTGGGCAACAAGTGCTGCGACCATGTGCTTGGTGGCGTGAAGCAGCGGTCTGACCGTGGGCCGACGGGGTCCGGTCGGGACGGGGAGGACGGTAAACATGCATTAGCAGGGTCAGGAGGATCAGCCATGCTGGCCAAAGGGGTGGATGGTACGAAGGGCTGCTGCTCTAAACCGACATTGTCCTACACGGAGAAGGGCGAACGAGGGGATCGGGGGGAGAGGGCAGAGCGAGGCCAGCTTAGCAGCATACTGGACCAACAGCCCAGCAAGTCATCCTCCTCCTCCTCATCTTCTTCACTTCACAACCTGAACACTCAGACAGCTCTGGACTCAAATGTGTCCTACTCCAGTGTAAGTTTCTCCTTCAGTCTCTAGTGTTTCTGTGTTCCACTGTTGTGTCTCAGAGTTTTGTTCAATTAAAACCATTTGGTGCTTTTGCCCATAATGTGCGATCTTTGTGGGGCTGTGGGTTAGGGTAAGTGGCAAGTGGTTAATGACCTGTTTGACCCTAACCCCCTGGTTGTAGTTTGGTATACTGCTTTCCAAGAATTTACATGTGTTTGGTTTCATGAGTTCGAGTGAGAATGGAGATAAACATACGTTATTTAAACTAGCTGTAAGTGGAAACTTTCAACACACACACAAATAAACAAAACCCTTTTCGTAACACCTATGTTGGGTTTGAGAAATACTTTTTCAAATAATTCTAGTCGTTAAAAATTGGGGTGGTAGCATCTCAGGTTAATTGGGGTTATCTGGTGGATCTGCATACTGTTAACATTAAAAGGACACTGTGAATTCTGTCTGTTGGCTTGTCAAGCTGTTCCATGTAATTTACAGAGGATTCTATTTTTATTTATTTTCATCTGCTTTAAAATGGCCGCCTGTTGAAACGTTGGTCATTCTCCATCAACATTCTCCACTGAGCAGTTGATCTGTCATGTTCCAGTGAGGAACCAGTGTTTCCTCTAATATATGTCATGTTTCCTCTAACATCTGTCGTGGTCGTTCTAAGATCTGGGATAACTCTAAGATCTGTATTTCCTCTAAGCTCTGTAGTGTTTCATCTAAGATCTGTAGTTTTTCCTCTAAGATCTTTAGTGTTTCCTCTAAGATCTTTAGTGTTTCCTCTAGATCTTTAGTGTTTCCTCTAAGATCTTTAGTGTTTCCTCTAAGATCTTTAGTGTTTCCTCTAAGATCTTTAGTGTTTCCTCTAGATCTTTAGTGTTTCCTCTAAGATCTGTAGTGTTTCCTCTAGATCTTTAGTGTTTCCTCTAGATCTTTAGTGTTTCCTCTAGATCTTTAGTGTTTCCTCTAAGATCTGTAGTGTTTCCTCTAGATCTTTAGTGTTTCCTCTAAGATCTTTAGTGTTTCCTCTAAGCTCTGTCATATTTCGTCAATGGTCTGTTGTGTTTCCTCTAAGCTCATTCTACAATGGTGGGCCAAAAAGCTTTGAAGCCTTTCACAAACCCACTCATAAAAACATGCAAGTGTTTACTCTTGCTAGTGCTAGTGGCTTCATGTCAAAGGGTGTGAGTCATGAGTTTTTGCACTGGCCAATAGAATCACAAGCTGGCACAGACACTTAGATGGATGTTGAACCAAATCCCCAGCATGGCTGCCACGCACCACTGTTTGATTTGTAGGTGAAACACTAGAACCACCACCTGTCCCATCATCTAGAACCAGTACCTGTCCCATCATCTAGAACCAACACCTGTCCCATCATCTAGAACCAACACCTGTCCCATCCATCTAGAACCAACACCTGTCCCATCATCTAGAACCAACACCTGTCCCATCCATCTAGAACCAACACCTGTCCCATCATCTAGAACCAACACCTGTCCCATCATCTAGAACCAACACCTGTCCCATCATCTAGAACCAACACCTGTCCCATCATCTAGAACCAACACCTGTCCCATCCATCTAGAACCAACACCTGTCCCATTATCTAGAACCAACACCTGTCCCATCATCTAGCCCCCAGACGGCCTCAGCTGGGGGTACAGACGGCCACGAT
The DNA here is from genome assembly GCA_026745465.1 of Lota lota. Taxonomy (NCBI): domain Eukaryota; kingdom Metazoa; phylum Chordata; class Actinopteri; order Gadiformes; family Lotidae; genus Lota; species Lota lota. Next base: position 870,741 of record JACYXH010000453.1, read on the forward strand.
GCAAACAGCCCCATTATCCTCTGGGTCTCCATGACAACCAGCCAGAGGAGGGGGAGGCGGACCAGACCAAGGAATGGCGAGCTACCCTGGAGCCAGTTGGAGCCAAGATGGCCACCTTCGGGGGAGGCGGAGTTAGAGGAGGAGAAAGGGGAGGGGCCCAAAATGCCACACCCATCAGTGAAGCGGAGGATGCTGAGAGACTGGAGGGGGAGGAGGAGCTGGGCGAAGAGCCAATAGGAGGGCTGTGTGAGGAGTCGCAGAGTGCCCGGGCAGCAGTGTCCCCCCCCAAGCAGGCCTACCTGCCCTACCAGCAGACCCCCTACCCCCCTTACCTGGCGCTGACCCGGTCCTCACAAGGCATGTCCCCCAACATGGCCCACAACTACCCTGGTACACACACGCACACACACACACACACACACACACACACACACACACACACACACACACACACACACACACACACACACACACACACACACACTACCTATTACCCGGGTAGCCACACTCACACACACATTATATTTACCCAGGTACCAACACACACTTTCAAGTACCCTAGTACTCCTCCCCCCCCCCCCCCCCCCCCACACACACACACACTAACCTGCTATGTATGTACACCATGACTATACTACTATACTGTCTATAAATGCTGACTCTATGTGTCTGCATGTGTGTGTTTCTAGGTTTCCACTACCCTCTATATGGTAAGACCGCGGGGCGGGAGGACCCTGAGGGAACCAATCACACGGATCCCTCCACCGTGGAGCTGCTCCACCAGCCCACCCTGCTCACCCAGGGCAAGTCCCCTGCCGTGAGTACACCTAGCTACACCTACACCTAGCTACACCTAGCTCAGCCCAGCTACACCTACACCCAGCTCAGCCTAGCTACAGCTACACCTATCTTAGCCTAGCTACAGCTACACCTAGCTCAGCCCAGCTACACCTACACCCAGCTCAGCCTAGCTACAGCTACACCTAGCTTAGCCTAGCTACAGCTACACCTAGCTCAGCCCAGCTACACCTACACCCAGCTCAGCCTAGCTACAGCTACACCTATCTTAGCCTAGCTACAGCTACACCTAGCTCAGCCCAGCTACACCTACACCCAGCTCAGCCTAGCTACAGCTACACCTATCTTAGCCTAGCTACAGCTACACCTAGCTCAGCCCAGCTACACCTACACCTATCTTAGCCTAGCTACAGCTACACCTAGCTCAGCCCAGCTACACCTACACCTATCTTAGCCTAGCTACAGCTACACCTAGCTCAGCCCAGCTACACCTACACCCAGCTCAGCCTAGCTACAGCTACACCTATCTTAGCCTAGCTACAGCTACACCTAGCTCAGCCCAGCTACACCTACACCTATCTTAGCCTAGCTACAGCTACACCTAGCTCAGCCCAGCTACACCTACACCTATCTTAGCCTAGCTACAGCTACACCTAGCTCAGCCCAGCTACACCTACACCCAGCTCAGCCTAGCTACAGCTACACCTATCTTAGCCTAGCTACAGCTACACCTAGCTCAGCCCAGCTACACCTACACCTATCTTAGCCTAGCTACAGCTACACCTAGCTCAGCCCAGCTACACCTACACCCAGCTCAGCCTAGCTACAGCTACACCTATCTTAGCCTAGCTACAGCTACACCTAGCTCAGCCCAGTTACACCTACACCCAGCTTAGCCTAGCTATGCCTACACCTAGCTTAGCCTGGCTTTACCTTCAAATAGCCACACCTAGATTAATCTAGCTACACCTACACCTAGCTTAGCCTAGCTACCCCTACATCTTTCCACACCTAGCCTATTAGCCTAGCTTAGCCAGTTTGAGCTGCATGTGGATGAGGAGAGTGAACTCCTCTGTACATCCAGCCAGGGGAGAGGGGCTCCCCGGAGAGAGAGAGAGAGTCGGAGCGAGAGAGGAACCATGTGTCTTTTGGCCGACATCTACACACCCACCACCACACCCACCTGGGAGTGAGCTACAACCTCCTGTCTGGGCCGTACGACGTCTACCAAGGTGAAGCAAAGTCATTCACATAATAAAATATACTTTTATTTACAGTATGTGTTTATGTCCCAGAATAGAATACGTTTTCCAGTCTCCTGTCATACATTGAATATCACACAGTGTGCTTGTGCTATCTGTGTGGGATGAATTCATTTAACTAATCTAATCAAACGTTCAAATAATGTCCAAAAGTCTACTGTCAAACTGAGTTTCTTTGAACGTGGTTGGGACCTGTGTTAATCATTGTATATGCGTGACATGACACATCAATCAGACAATCTTTACTATGCCACAACTCCATTAGGGTTAGGGTTATTGCTATTGTTATATGCTCTATTACATGACGAAGACTTTGTTTGGCCAATGTTTATGTGGTGTCTGTCTGTTGGGGTTGCGTTGACTCTGCTTGGGACTCTGGCTGTGGACCTGTGGTGCTGGTATATCGTCATAATTTGTCCTCCTATTGGTCATTGCCAAGATGGCGCATTACAACTGTAGTCACACACATAACAACTGTAGTCACACACATAACAACTGTAGTCACACACATAACAACTGTAGTCACACACATAACAACAGTAGTCACACACATAACAACTGTAGTCACACACATAACAACAGTAGTCACACACATAACAACACTAGTCACACACATAACAACAGTAGTCACACACATAACAACTGTAGTCACACACATAACAACAGTAGTCACACACATAACAACAATAGTCACACACATAACAACAGTAGTCACACACATAACAACTGTAGTCACACACATAACAACAGTAGTCACACACATGACAACAATAGTCACACACATAACAACAGTAGTCACACACATAACAACTGTAGTCACACACATAACAACAGTCGTCACACACATAACAACTGTAGTCACACACATAACAACTGTAGTCACACACATAACAACACTAGTCACACACATAACAACTGTAGTCACACACATAACAACAGTAGTCACACACATAACAACACTAGTCACACACATAACAACTGTAGTCACACACATAACAACAGTAGTCACACACATAACAACACTAGTCACACACATGACAACAATAGTCACACACATGACAACAATAGTCACACACATAACAACAGTAGTCACACACATAACAACACTAGTCACACACATAACAACTGTAGTCACACACATAACAACAGTAGTCACACACATAACAACTGTAGTCACACACATAACAACTGTAGTCACACACATAACAACACTAGTCACACACATAACAACTGTAGTCACACACATAACAACAGTAGTCACACACATAACAACACTAGTCACACACATAACAACTGTAGTCACACACATAACAACAGTAGTCACACACATAACAACACTAGTTACACACATGACAACAATAGTCACACACATAACAACAGTAGTCACACACATAACAACACTAGTCACACACATAACAACACTAGTCACACACATAACAACACTAGTCACACACATGACAACACTAGTCACACACATGACAACACTAGTCACACACATAACAACACTAGTCACACACATAACAACACTAGTCACACACATGACAACACTAGTCACACACATGACAACACTAGTCACACACATGACAACACTAGTCACACACATGACAACACTAGTCACACACATGACAGTGGTACAACTATGCTTGCCCTGCACATCCACCCTGACAGAGTCTTGAATCAGCCTGACTTCAAATCGTTCCCAAATTGGCCTTGACCACCAAAACACAACAACATGGTTGTCATGATGTTTTCTTGATGTGTGGCATGCAATTGCTGTAAATTGTGTGTTTTGTTTATTTATTGTGTTTTTCTCACATTCGTATCAAAGGTTTGAGTTCCAGATCCCTGGTCACCAATCAGGTCACAGGACAGTCCCCTACTGGTAGGCAGTTAAGTCTTATCTTTAACCTCGTTGTGTTATACTGTAGTATTAGTAGAACTCAGAGTACTCTAAACATCCTAGTTCTGTTATACTGTAGTATTAGTAGAACACAGAGTACTCTGAGCATCCTAGTTCTGTTATACTGTAGTATTAGCGTTATACAGTAGTATTAGTAGAACTCAGAGTACTCTAAACATCCTAGTTCTGTTATACTGTATTATTAGTAGAACACAGAGTACTCTGAGCATCCTAGTTCTGTAATACTATAGTATTAGTGTTATACAGTAGTATTAGTAGAACTCAGAGTACTCTGAGCATCCTATTTCTGTAATACTGTAGTATTAGTGTTATACTGTAGTATTAGTAGAACACAGAGTACTCTGAGCATCCTAGTTCTGTAATACTATAGTATTAGTGTTATACAGTAGTATTAGTAGAACTCAGAGTACTCTGAGCATCCTATTTCTGTAATACTGTAGTATTAGTGTTATACTGTAGTATTAGTAGAACACAGAGTACTCTAAACATCCTAGTTCTGTAATATTGTAGTATTAGTAGAACACAGAGTACTCTGAGCATCCTAGTTCTGTTATACTGTAGTATTAGTAGAACTCAGAGTACTCTGAACATCCTACTTCTGTTATACTGTAGTATGAATGTTATACTGTAGTATTAGTCTAACACAGAGTACTCTGAACATCCTAGTTCTGTAATACTGTAGTATTAGTAGAACACAGAGTACTCTGAACATCCTAGTTCTGTAATACTGTAGTATTAGTAGAACACAGAGTACCCTGAACATCCTAGTTCTGTTATACTGTAGTATTAGTAGAACTCAGAGTACTCTGAGCATCCTAGTTCTGTTATACTGTAGTATTAGTAGAACTCAGAGTACTCTGAACATCCTACTTCTGTTATACTGTAGTATGAATGTTATACTGTAGTATTAGTCTAACACAGAGTACTCTGAACATCCTAGTTCTGTAATATTGTAGTATTAGTAGAACACAGAGTACTCTGAGCATCCTAGTTCTGTTATACTGTAGTATTAGTAGAACTCAGAGTACTCTGAGCATCCTAGTTCTGTAATACTGTAGTATTAGTAGAACACAGAGTACCCTGAACATCCTAGTTCTGTAATACTGTAGTATTAGTAGAACACAGAGTACCCTGAACATCCTAGTTCTGTTATACTGTAGTATTAGTAGAACACAGAGTACTCTGAGCATCCTAGTTCTGTAATACTGTAGTATTAGTAGAACACAGAGTACTCTGAGCATCCTAGTTCTGTTATACTGTAGTATTAGTAGAACTCAGAGTACCCTGAACATCATAGTTCTGTTATACTGTAGTATTAGTAGAACCCAGAGTACCCTGAACATCCTAGTTCTGTTATACTGTAGTATTAGTAGAACTCAGAGTACCCTGAACATCATAGTTCTGTTATACTGTAGTATTAGTAGAACTCAGAGTACCCTGAACATCATAGTTCTGTTATACTGTAGTATTAGTAGAACTCAGAGTACCCTGAACATCCTAGTTCTGTTATACTGTACTATTAGTGTTATACTGTAGTATTAGTAGAACACAGAGTACTCTGAACATCATAGTTCTGTTATACTGTAGTATTAGTGTTGTACTGTAGTATTAGTAGAACTCAGAGTGCTCTGAACATCATAGTTCTGTAATACTACTGGGCTTGTACATCAGAATGCATCATGGTAGTTTTTGTTTGCGATTCTAACAATATGGAGAGGGTTCTGGAGTTGTAATACTGTAAAATCACAATTAATTCCACAATGAATTGTTAAACAATGACCAAAAACCATTTCTACCCACACAATAACTAATATTCCAAGGGTTAGTTCCTTTGCTTCCAAAATAAAGGCGGTCATAGCGATGCGACGCTGTGATGTACAAGCCCTATTCGTACAATAGGTATCTTCATGCTACCTTGTGTTGTGTTTTGTCTCTGCAGAATCCCAGGGGAAGAACTAGCATCATGTGACCCAAGCTGACATCATCAGAACTAGTGTCATGTGACCCTAGCTGACATCATCAGAACTAGCGTCATGTGACCCTAGCTGACATCATCAGAACTAGCGTCATGTGACCCTAGCTGACATCATCAGAACTAGCGTCATGTGACCATAGCTGACATCATCAGAACTAGCGTCATGTGACCCTAGCTGACATCATCAGAACTAGCGTCATGTGACCCTAGCTGACATCATCAGAACTAGCGTCATGTGACCATAGCTGACATCATCAGAACTAGCGTCATGTGACCCTAGCTGACATCATCAGAACTAGCGTCATGTGACCCTAGCTGACATCATCAGAACTAGCGTCATGTGACCATAGCTGACATCATCAGAACTAGCGTCATGTGACCCTAGCTGACATCATCAGAACTAGCGTCATGTGACCCTAGCTGACATCATCAGAACTAGCGTCATGTGACCCTAGCTGACATCATCAGAGCTAGAATCATTAAATCATCAGTTCCCTGATGTTGAACAAACATGTACTTTTAATCTTTGTTATTTCTACTGACGACTGGTTTATAAGATGACAAGAAGCAGGAAGACTCAGAATCACAATCGCTGAAGACGGAACAAAGGACGGACAAACAGATGAATTGTCCGGCGGACAGACGGTAGGGCCACATGTAGAGATCACGCGGAGGGAAGTGACATCACCCCATGATCCAGTGAACTCCAGCCAATCACAGCCTCCGTGCTGGTGGAATCTCTAAACGCACATAAGATGAAGTGTGATGTCATAGTGATGTCATAGGATTGAATGTACCCCAGAGAAGCGAGGAAATCCTTACTATCATTCTGATTATTCTAATTACTATTCTTAATTAATTATTAGTATAATAGCTATTATACTAATATTATTCTAGTATTACCGAAGTGGTCCTCTCCGCCATGTGTTACTAATAATCTGTACTTGGGTGTTACCATGTTGATTGTATTGTCTTTCTGTGAGAGTAAACCTTTCCATCCAGATGCCCCATGCCACCAGCCCAGCCCTGTGTATATTCTGTATAGATTCAACGCTTAGACCCCTCAGCAGTCCGTGGGAAACTCTTCTGGACCAGTTGTTTCAAACTCTAGTTTAACCCTGCCACATGTTTGTAACTCTAGTTTAACCCTGCCACATGTTTGTAACTCTAGTTTAACCCTGCCACATGTTTGTAACTCTAGTTTAACCCTGCCACATGTTTGTAACTCTAGTTTAACCCTGCCACGTTTCAAACATTTAGTTTAACCATACCAGTTGTTTCAAACTTTAGTTTAACCATACCAGATGTATAAAACAATACCTGATGTTCCAAACCATACAAGATCTTTCAAAACATACCAGACCTTTCAAACCATACCACATGTTCAAAACGATCATAGTTTTGACTACACCAGGTGTTCAAGGTATCAGGCACCTGTGGAATGACCCTATCCCTAACCCCAAAACACCTCTCTGGGTGTCAGGGACCTGTGGAATGACCCTAACCCTAACCCCAAAACACCTCTCTGGGTGTCAGGGACCTGTGGAATGACCCTAACCCTAACCCCAAAACACCTCTCTGGGTGTCAGGGACCTGTGGAATGACCCTAACCCTAACCCCAAAACACCTCTCTGGGTGTCAGGGACCTGTGGAATGACCCTATCCCTAACCCCAAAACACCTCTCTGGGTGTCCAACAACAGATCACATGATGTGTCTTTTGTAATAAAACGTTACCGATGTGTGGCACGGAACGCTCACTCTGTATTTTAGCACTTATGTAAATCACTAAAGCTATAGGCAACATTACCGCCATGCTAAAGCTATAGTAGACGTTACGCTGACGCTAAAGCTAAGTTCTACCTTTTTCCGGAGTTCTGTCAACAAAGCACAACTCAGTAACATATTTAGAATGAGTTCTAACATGTTTAAAGTTATGTAAAAAAAAAAAAGGTTCTAACTGGAAATTGAACAACTATACTGATTAACCAACTATACCAAGCCTCTCCCTAACCCTAACCTTACCTGTACTAACCCTAACCCTTACTTTGAGGATAATCCAAGTCTGGATGATCAAACCATCGTAACCCTTTCTCCTGGCTAAACTAAAACAACCATTATCAATATCATTTGGCAAAATGACTTTGTTGTACCGATTCTGGTACCCTAACCCTAGCCCTGACCCTAACCCTAGCCCTGACCCTAGCCCTATCCCTAGCCCTGACCCTAGCCCTATCCCTATCCCTAGCCCTGACCCTAGCCCTAGCCCTGACCCTAGCCCTATCCCTAGCCCTGACCCTAACCCTAGCCCTATCCCTGACCCTATCCCTGACCCTAGCCCTGACCCTAGCCCTGACCCTAGCCCTGACCCTAGCCCTGACCCTATCCCTGACCCTAGCCCTGACCCTAGCCCTGACCCTAGCCCTAGCCCTGACCCTAGCCCTATCCCTATCCCTAGCCCTGACCCTAGCCCTAGCCCTGACCCTAGCCCTATCCCTAGCCCTGACCCTAACCCTAGCCCTATCCCTGACCCTAGCCCTGACCCTAGCCCTGACCCTAGCCCTGACCCTAGCCCTATCCCTAGCCCTGACCCTAACCCTAGCCCTATCCCTGACCCTAGCCCTGACCCTAGCCCTGACCCTAGCCCTGACCCTAGCCCTGACCCTAGCCCTGACCCTAGCCCTGACCCTAGCCCTGACCCTAGCCCTGCCGAAGAGCATTTTGCGGATGCGCTCTCGCCACAAATGTAATCAATGACAATTGAGCTCTTTTGTCTTTTGGATCGTATCTGTCTGAATGTAGTTTGGACACAATAGTCGTGAATCGCCATACAAGTAAAAAATCTCTTATCCCAAAGACCAAAATGCCCCGTTGCTATTGTTTACCTTCATAAACTATTGTGGGTTAGGGTTAGGGTTAGGTGTTAGTTAACCCTAACCCTATTGTGGCACATTCACGTGATCTGCTCTTAGGCAGAATTGGCACGACGAAGGGATTTTGACAAATGATATTTGTAACGGATGTTTTAGTGAAGCCAAGAGAGACAGTTATGATAGCTTGATCACCCAGAATGATTGTCCTTTAAGGAAAACCAAACCCCCCTGTTTGAGCTACTCTACTCTACCTAACCCTAGCCCACTATCACATCTTAGGGTTAGGGTTAGGTAAAACAAACCCTAACCCTGTTTGAGCTACTCGACTCTACCTAACCCAGCCCACTATCACATCTTAGGGTTAGGGTTAGGTAAAACAAACCCTAACCCTGTTTCTCCCGCCCACTATCACATCTTAGAATAAGCCTTCTCGCCAACTTCTGGTAACCTAACCCTAACCCTAACCTAACCCTAACCCTTTTTTCATTGAGGTTTAGGGGTTAGGGCCCCTAAACCTATGTTGCTGTTCTGGCTTTCACTCTCTTGCATAAGCCACTGCCACTCACTACAATCAGATGTGTGTGTGTGTGTGTGTGTGTGTGTGTGTGTGGGGGGGGGGGGGGGGGGGGGTAGTGTGTGTGGGGGGGGGGGGGTAGCCAGTATTTTGTTTATATTACCTGGCAATCCAAAATGGCCCACATCCATTGCACTACTATGTAACCCAATACTTCACTTTAACCTAATACCTAAATGTTGACCTTTTTAGCCGGGAACACCCTAACTCCTAGGGCGTTCTGCAAGGGATCATCACTCAATTGTTGACCAAAAAATTGTTCTCAAAAGATTTTTGTTTTGTTATTATTGCAAAGATTGTAAAAGTATTCTAGTGTGTGTGTGTGTGTGTGTGTGTGTGTGTGTGTGTGTGTGTGTGTGTGTGTGTGTGTGTGTGTGTGTGTGTTCCCGGATAAAAGGTTTGTAAAGTTGCACCCTGCCACGGTTAGAGTCATGCTGTTCCAACAGAGACACACTGGAAGGGGTTCTACCACCACAGGGTTAGTTCACTAAGCATCACATGCTCTCTTCCTGCTCCCTGCTTCCAACCCCCACCCCAATTTCTCCCTCCTCTCTGTCCCCCCTCTCTCTCCCTCTGTCTCCCCTCTCCTCCTCCTCCCCCTCTCCCTCTGTAGTGTTTGGTGCCCTACCACCTCTCCCTCTGTCTCCCCTCTCCTCCCCCTCTCTCTCTCCCTCTGTCTCCCCTCTCCTCCCCCTCTCCCTCTGTAGTGTGTTAATGCCCTACCACCAGGCTGTCCTGCTGTATATACGGCTACCTTCATTTGAGAGATAATCTGCCCTACAACAGTACACCAATAGTGCAACTGATTCCCCCGAGGGATCATAAAGTATTTCTGATAGTACAACTAGTTCTACAAGCATAACTAGTTCAATCGGTTTCATGGTTGAAGTCTGTTAACTGTTGTAACTTTGGACTACCAGGTTGGCTCCACTCTCGGTGCAAACCAAACCCTGGCCCACATCCTATATCCATGGTTGTTTTCTTACTTGAATATAAAACTCTGTTTACAAGGTATATGTCATCCTAAGGGAGACAGTGTTGTCTATGAAAGCTGCTTGGTTGCTCTTTCCACCTCATGGTGTATTGACTTATTAACTATGAAATCGTATTAACATGAAACCTGCTGTTGCTTTTTTATACTGTATATGCCTTAATTCATATGTTTGGCAATCATGATTAAAGAATGTTTATATATAGCCTCTCTGTGTTGATTAACGAACGAATCCTCTTGTCAGAAATTGAAGAAAAAATGTATTTCGATTTTGTTCAATAATGTAATGTTTCTTCCGTTTCATTGAATGAGTCGGTGTGGTGTGGAACGGTAAGTAACTCCATGCCGCCAGGGGGCGGTGTCGGATCTTCCTGTTAATGTACGAGAACTTCCTGTTCTAAATCAAAGTAGGTGGCGCCAAAGCACGTCAACAGAGCGGGTTGTACAACGGACAGCAGAGCTGCAAACAAAACCCGGCGTTTATTAACTTTAACCAATACAATAATGCGTAAAGTTGACTGCTGAAGTGCAACTGTATATTGTATTGATTCACGCATGCTCAGATGTCAGCATGGCTTTGAAGACCGACCCACTTCTCATCGTTGTGTCTATTTTGGAAGGTATGGACCCTTCCTTATTCCTTTATATCGACCAGTTCACACAATGATTACTAGTTACCTTGAAACCTGCTGGTTACTGGTTTACTGGTTGTAAAGTTATATAAGTCATTTGGGTTTCCAGTCGTAACCTTAACAGTGGTAAACGTAGCCTATGGATGAAAGTTTTGTGTTATAGGCATACTATGATATATTACTGTCATATTACTATTATTGAACTAGCTGGTTCAACTATTATTTAACTAGCCTTGTTATGTATCACTATCAATTAGAAGCAGACTTTTAAATGTGGACTTTCTCCCGAGGCTATTCCAAACTAACGTTATTAGTTCTAACTAATCACGGCTGGTTGTTAAAGACTACTAGTTCTATAATCACAGATGAGTGTGTTCTAGACTACTAGTTCTATAATCACAGATGAGTGTGTTCTAGACTACTAGTTCTATAATCACAGATGAGTGTGTTCTAGACTACTAGTTCTATAATCACAGATGAGTGTGTTCTAGACTAGTTCTATAATCACAGATGAGTGTGTTCTACACTACTAGTTCTATAATCACAGATGAGTGTGTTCTAGACTACTAGTTCTATAATCACAGATGAGTGTGTTCTAGACTACTAGTTCTATAATCACAGATGAGTGTGTTCTAGACTAGTTCTATAATCACAGATGAGTGTGTTCTAGACTACTAGTTCTATAATCACAGATGAGTGTGTTCTAGACTACTAGTTCTATAATCACAGATGAGTGTGTTCTAGACTACTAGTTCTATAATCACAGATGAGTGTGTTCTAGACTACTAGTTCTATAATCACAGATGAGTGTGTTCTAGACTAGTTCTATAATCACAGATGAGTGTGTTCTAGACTAGTTCTATAATCACAGATGAGTGTGTTCTAGACTAGTTATATAATCACAGATGAGTGTGTTCTAGACTAGTTCTATAATCACAGATGAGTGTGTTCTAGACTACTAGTTCTATAATCACAGATGAGTGTGTTCTAGACTACTAGTTCTATAATCACAGATGAGTGTGTTCTAGACTACTAGTTCTATAATCACAGATGAGTGTGTTCTAGACTACTAGTTCTATAATCACAGATGAGTGTGTTCTAGACTACTAGTTCTATAATCACAGATGAGTGTGTTCTAGACTACTAGTTCTATAATCACAGATGAGTGTGTTCTACACTACTAGTTCTATAATCACAGATGAGTGTGTTCTAGACTAGTTCTATAATCACAGATGAGTGTGTTCTAGACTACTAGTTCTATAATCACAAGGCAGCTTGTGAGAGGTCCATTGAAGAGGTGGGTAGACAGGTGCCTAGGGAGCTATGTATGTATGCATTTGATAACCTGCTCCTTAATGACCTGTCTCTGTACTGTCTGACCCCTACCTGCTCCTTAATGACCTGTCTCTGTACTGTCTAACCCCTACCTGCTCCTTAATGACCTGTCTCTGTACTGTCTGACCCCTACCTGCTCCTTAATGACCTGTCTCTGTACTGTCTAACCCCTACCTGCTCCTTAATGACCTGTCTCTGTACTGTCTGACCCCTACCTGCTCCTTAATGACCTGTCTCTGTACTGTCTAACCCCTACCTGCTCCTTAATGACCTGTCTCTGTACTGTCTAACCCCTACCTGCTCCTTAATGACCTGTCTCTGTACTGTCTAACCCCTACCTGCTCCTTAATGACCTGTCTCTGTACTGTCTAACCCCTACCTGCTCCTTAATGACCTGTCTCTGTACTGTCTAACCCCTACCTGCTCCTTAATGACCTGTCTGTACTGTCTAACCCCTACCTGCTCCTTAATGACCTGTCTCTGTACTGTCTAACCCCTACCTGCTCCTTAATGACCTGTCTCTGTACTGTCTAACCCCTACCTGCTCCTTAATGACCTGTCTCTGTACTGTCTAACCCCTACCTGCTCCTTAATGACCTGTCTCTGTACTGTCTAACCCCTACCTGCTCCTTAATGACCTGTCTCTGTACTGTCTAACCCCTACCTGCTCCTTAATGACCTGTCTCTGTACTGTCTAACCCCTACCTGCTCCTTAATGACATGTCTCTGTACTGTCTAACCCCTACCTGCTCCTTAATGACCTGTCTCTGTACTGTCTAACCCCTACCTGCTCCTTAATGACCTGTCTCTGTACTGTCTAACCCCTACCTGCTCCTTAATGACCTGTCTCTGTACTGTCTAACCCCTACCTGCTCCTTAATGACCTGTCTCTGTACTGTCTAACCCCTACCTGCTCCTTAATGACCTGTCTCTGTACTGTCTAACCCCTACCTGCTCCTTAATGACCTGTCTCTGTACTGTCTAACCCCTACCTGCTCCTTAATGACATGTCTCTGTACTGTCTAACCCCTACCTAATCCTAATGAGGGCGCAACATTTGTTTAACACAATATTATTAAATGTACATTCAAGTAGGCCATCGTTTTTTGTATTGTGTAACTCTGTTCAACACAGGTAACGCCATTAGCACTGATAACACTGGTAACATTGTGTTACACTGGTACAGCTGTGTGACACCAAAGCCATTTAAAAAAGCAAATGCAACCTCTTGGAAGGTCGGGACTTCCCTAAGAGCCAGCAGCCGTGTCTGGTGGTGCAGGCCAAGTTTGATGGAGAGCAGCTCTCAACTGACCCGGTGGAACACCGAGACCAGCCTCAGTTCAGCACTGAGCTGGCCTGGGAGCTGGACCGCCGTACCCTGCACCAACACAGGTCAGACCTGACCTCTGTACCATGGGCTACCCTAACCCTAGCTCAGGGTGTAGTGGAGGTGATGGGTTGGATGTCATGGTGTGATGGAGGTGATGGTGTGATGGAGGTGATGTGTGATGGAGGTGATGTGTGATGGAGGTGATAGTGTATTGAAGGTGATGTGTGATGGAGGTGATGTGTGATGGAGGTGATAGTGTATTGAAGGTGATGTGTGATGGAGGTGATGGTGTATTGGAGGCGATGGTGTATTGGAGGTGATGTGTGATGGAGGTGATGGTGTATTGGAGGTGATGGTGTATTGGAGGTGATGTGTGATGGAGGTGATGGTGTATTGGCGGTGATGTGTGATGGAGGTGATGTGTGATGGAGGTGATGGTGTATTGGAGGTGATGGTGTATTGAAGGTGATGTGTGATGGAGGTGATGGTGTATTGAAGGTGATGGTGTATTGGAGGTGATGTGTGATGGTGAATTGAAGGTGATGTGTGATGGAGGTGATGTGTGATGGAGGTGATAGTGTATTGAAGGTGATGTGTGATGGAGGTGATGGTGTATTGGAGGCGATGGTGTATTGGAGGTGATGTGTGATGGAGGTGATGTGTGATGGAGGTGATGGTGTATTGGAGGTGATGGTGTATTGGAGGTGATGTGTGATGGAGGTGATGTGTGATGGAGGTGATGTGTGATGGAGGTGATGGTGTATTGGAGGTGATGGTGTATTGGAGGTGATGGAGGTGATGTGTGATGGAGGTGATGGTGTATTGGAGGTGATGGTGTATTGGAGGTGATGTGTGATGGAGGTGATGTGTGATGGAGGTGATGTGTGATGGAGGTGATGGTGTATTGAAGGTGATGTGTGATGGAGGTGATGTGTGATGGAGGTGATGTGTGATGGAGGTGATGGTGTATTGGAGGTGATGGTGTATTGGAGGTGATGGTGTATTGAAGGTGATGTGTGATGGAGGTGATGGTGTATTGGAGGTGATGGTGTTATGCCCCTCCAGACTCCAGAGGACTCCCATCAAGCTCCAGTGTTTTGCGGTGGACAGCAGCCTGCAGGCCAGAGAGTCTGTTGGCTACGTGGTTCTGGACCTGCGCTCCGTCCAGGAGATCCAACAGGTTCTCACCCTTCAGTCTCAATGTCCACATTTCCACTGTTTTATTGGCCCCAGTAGAGTTGATTTCTGGCAGTCAATAAAGTGTGTGTGTGTGTAGGAGCCACGGTGGTACCCCCTGTTGAGCAGTAAGTACTCCCAGCGCCGGCCTTCCCTGCTCCTCAGTGTGCTGCTGGAGAACGACACCAAGACCCCCCACGCCTCTTCTGATGGGTTTAAAGCCAAGAAGGCCCCGCCCAGACAAGGTTAGCTCGCTGTCACACCTTCTAGGTAATACATTTCCCCGACAAAATCTTGGAAAAGATGGACCACTGATGTGATTGGTCTAGGATTTGCGGCATCCAAATTGAACCAATAGCATACATTTTCCAACTTTTACTGAATCTTTCCAGGAAACTGATTTCTAAATGTTCTGGTTCTGTGTGGAGGTTCTAATTCCTCTGGTTCTGTGTGGTAGACGATATATCCTCTGGTTCTGTGTGGAGGTTCTAATTCCTCTGGTTCTGTGTGGTAGACGATATATCCTCTGGTTCTGTATGGAGGTTCTTTATTCTGTGGTTCTGTGTGGGAGGTTCTAATTCCTCTGGTTCTGTGTGGTAGACGATATATCCTCTGGTTCTGTATGGAGGTTCTTTATTCTCTGGTTCTGTGTGGATGTTCTTTATTCTCTGGTTCTGTGTGGAGGTTCTATATGCTCTGGTTCTGTGTGGAGGTTATTTATCCTCTGGTTCTGTGTGGATGTTCTTTATTCTCTGGTTCTGTGTGGAGGTTCTATATGCTCTGGTTCTGTGTGGAGGTTATTTATCCTCTGGTTCTGTGTGGATGTTCTTTATTCTCTGGTTCTGTGTGGAGGTTCTATATTCTCTGGTTCTGTGTGGAGGTTCTATATGCTCTGGTTCTGTGTGGTAGGTTCTAATTCCTCTGGTTCTGTGTGGGAGGTTCTTTATTCTCTGGTTCTGTGTGGAGTTTCTATATGCTCTGGTTCTGTGTGGTAGGTTCTTTATTCTCTGGTTCTGTGTGGTAGGTTCTAATTCCTCTGGTTCTGTGTGGAGGTTCTTTATTCTCTGGTTCTGTGTGGAGGTTCTTTATGCTCTGGTTCTGTTTGGGAGTTTCTATATGCTCTGGTTCTGTGTGGAGGTTCTATATGCTCTGGTTCTGTGTGGTAGGTTCTAATTCCTTTGGTTCTGTGTGGGAGGTTCTTTATTCTCTGGTTCTGTGTGGGAGGTTCTATATGCTCTGGTTCTGTGTGGTAGGTTCTTTATTCTCTGGTTCTGAATGGAGGTTCTTTATTCTCTGGTTCTGTGTGGTAGGTTCTTTATTCTCTGGTTCTGTGTGGAGGTTCTTTATTCTCTGGTTCTCTGTGGGAGGTTCTTTATGCTCTGGTTCTGTGTGGAGGTTCTTTATTCTCTGGTTCTGTGTGGAGGTTCTTTATTATCTGGTTCTGTGTGGTAGGTTCTTTATTCTCTGGTTCTGTGTGGGAGGTTATATATGCTCTGGTTCTGTGTGGAAGTTCTTTATTCTCTGGTTCTGTGTGGAGGTTCTTTATTCTCTGGTTCTGTGTGGAGTTTCTATATGCTCTGGTTCTGTGTGGAGGTACTTTATTCTCTGGTTCTGTGTGGTAGGTTCTTTATTCTCTGGTTCTGTGTGGAGGTTCTTTATTCTCTGGTTCTGTGTGGTAGGTTCTTTATTCTCTGGTTCTGTGTGGGAGGTTCTATATGCTCTGGTTCTGTGTGGTAGGTTCTCTTGTCGTGGCCGATCTCGTCCCAGACCGGCTGGAGGCAGTTCTGGTGCCAGACCAGGGGTACCACCAGGTGGGACCCTCGGAACACTGCTCAGACATGTTCGTCCTGTCTGTCACCGTCGCCTTCGCATCCAAACTAGAACAGGTAAACAAACACACCTTGAATACGTTGACCTTTAACCTCTGACCTGATGTTTCACATGGAGCACAAAGGAGTAAAACATTTGGAACACGCCCATCCACCTGAACAAGGACACCCGTTAACCGGTTATCAGCCGTTAACCGGTTATCAGCCGTTAACCGGTTATCAGCCGTTAACCGGTAAGGAGCTTTTGGGGCGTTATACTGATAGTCTTAATTCGCCTCATTCATGTGTTCGCTCGAGTTGAAATAATTGAACTTTGTCGAGAATTTCACTTGATGCTGAATCACTCGCACGAGATAAAAATCGAGTAGAATATTGGCTTCACTTTTGGTGTGAACGCACCTTTAATCGGTCAGAACGATCGGCTGTTTAACTGTTAAATGTGTCATGTGTCAACGTCCACAACAAGCTGTGGAGCACAAAGGGCTAACCTTATGGTTCCTCTAATATGGATCGTAAGCTGTGTTGTTCTCTGAGGAGCACAGCGTGGTCTGCTTCCTGACTCCATGTGATGTCTGTGCAGCTGCTTCCCAGCACCTTGAAGCTAGCTGTGGAGGGATCGGAGTTCTTCTTCTACTACAGGCTGCTGGGTAATGACATCACCAGCGGCCCTTTCCTCAACCTCCTCAGCCCCTCCTTCCAGCCTGAGCGCGCCTCTGTACGCATACGCAGCAGCAAGCAGGCCCTGCTCACCTACCTGGGCCAGCAGCCTGCTCTACAGGTGAGACGTCTACCTGTCTGTCTACCTGTCTGTCTACCTGTCTGTCTACCTGGGCCAGCAGCCTGCTCTACAGGTGAGACGTCTACCTGTCTGTCTACCTGTCTGTCTACCTGGGCCAGCAGCCTGCTCTACAGGTGAGACGTCTACCTGTCTGTCTACCTGTCTGTCTACCTGTCTGTCTACCTGGGCCAGCAGCCTGCTCTACAGGTGAGACGTCTACCTGTCTGTCTACCTGTCTGTCTACCTGTCTGTCTACCTGGGCCTGCAGCCTGCTCTACAGGTGAGATGTCTACCTGTCTGTCTACCTGTCTGTCTACCTGTCTGTCTACCTGTCTGTCTACCTGGGCCAGCAGCCTGCTCTACAGGTGAGACGTCTACCTGTCTGTCTACCTGTCTGTCTACCTGTCTGTCTACCTGGGCCAGCAGCCTGCTCTACAGGTGAGACGTCTACCTGTCTGTCTACCTGTCTGTCTACCTGTCTGTCTACCTGTCTGTCTACCTGTCTGTCTACCTGGGCCAGCAGCCTGCTCTACAGGTGAGACGTCTACCTGTCTGTCTACCTGTCTGTCTACCTGTCTCTACCTGTCTCTCTACTGTTTGTCTCTCAGTTTGTCCGTCTAGCAGTTTTTATAGCCGGTTGTATACCTATCTAACTTGCCTGTCTGTCCACCTGTCTGTCTGTCAGGTCCACCTGTGTTGTGGAAGCCAGTCTCTGGGCAGTGCAGAGGTACCTCTGTCTGACCTGTCTCAGTGCTGCGGGGCGCTGGACAGACAGACAGCCACGGTGGAGGGGGTGTTCATCCTCAACGTGCCCAGGGGGAGGGGGCCAACCAGAGCCCCCCCACCTGACCTCCAGCCGTCCGTAGGCCTCGCTCTCACCCTGCGGAGGGAACAGGTGCTCACTCCCTCTCACTTACACACTCACTCACTGCCTCCCTCACTCTCTCACACACACACTCACACACTCACTCCCTCACTCACTCACTCACACTCACTCACTCACACACACACTCCCTCACTCTCTCACACACACACTCACACACTCACTCCCTCACTCACTCACTCACACTCACTCACTCACACACTCACTCCCTCACTCTCTCACTCACACTCACTCACTCACACACACACTCACACACTCACTCACTGCCTCCCTCACTCTCTCACACACACACTCACACACTCACTCCCTCACTCACTCACTCACACTCACTCACTCACACACTCACTCCCTCACTCTCTCACTCACACTCACTCACTCACACACACACTCACACACTCACTCCCTCACTCACTCACACTCACTCACTCACACACTCACTCCCTCACTCTCTCACACACAGACACACACACTCACTCACTCACTCACTCACTCACACTCACTCACTCACACACACACTCACACACTCACTCCCTCACTCACTCACACTCACTCACTCACACACTCACTCCCTCACTCTCTCACTCACTCACTCACACACTCACTCCCTCACTCTCTCACTCACACTCACTCACTCACACACACACTCACACACTCACTCCCTCACTCACTCACACTCACTCACTCACACACTCACTCCCTCACTCTCTCACACACAGACACACACACTCACTCACTCACTCATATGGAGGCCCAAAGTGTCACATCTACGGCATAATGTAGAGCTGGGTTGGGGTGGTGGTTCTATAAGTAGAGCTGGGTTGGGGTGGTGGTTCTATAAGTAGAGCTGGGTTGGGGTGGTGGTTCTATAAGTAGAGCTGCGTTGGGGTGGTGGTTCTATAGGATGAGCTGGGTTGGGGTGGTGGTTCTATAAGTAGAGCTGGGTTGGGGTGGTGGTTCTATAAGTAGAGCTGGGTTGGGGTGGTGGTTCTATAAGTAGAGCTGCGTTGGGGTGGTGGTTCTATAAGTAGAGCTGGGTTGGGGTGGTGGTTCTATAAGTAGAGCTGGGTTGGGGTGGTGGTTCTATAAGTAGAGCTGGGTTGGGGTGGTGGTTCTATAGGATGAGCTGGGTTGGGGTGGTGGTTCTATAAGTAGAGCTGGGTTGGGGTGGTGGTTCTATAGGATGAGCTGGGTTGGGGTGGTGGTTCTATAGGATGAGCTGGGTTGGGGTGGTGGTTCTATAAGTAGAGCTGCGTTGGGGTGGTGGTTCTATAGGATGAGCTGGGTTGGGGTGGTGGTTCTATAAGTAGAGCTGCGTTGGGGTGGTGGTTCTATAGGATGAGCTGGGTTGGGGTGGTGGTTCTATAAGTAGAGCTGCGTTGGGGTGGTGGTTCTATAGGATGAGCTGGGTTGGGGTGGTGGTTCTATAGGATGAGCTGCGTTGGGGTGGTGGTTCTATAGGATGAGCTGGGTTGGGGTGGTGGTTCTATAGGATGAGCTGGGTTGGGGTGGTGGTTCTATAGGATGAGCTGCGTTGGGGTGGTGGTTCTATAGGATGAGCTGGGTTGGGGTGGTGGTTCTATAGGATGAGCTGGGTTGGGGTGGTGGTTCTATAGGATGAGCTGCGTTGGGGTGGTGGTTCTATAGGATGAGCTGGGTTGGGGTGGTGGTTCTATAAGTAGAGCTGGGTTGGGGTGGTGGTTCTATAAGTAGAGCTGGGTTGGGGTGGTGGTTCTATAAGTAGAGCTGGGTTGGGGTGGTGGTTCTATAAGTAGAGCTGCGTTGGGGTGGTGGTTCTATAAGTAGAGCTGGGTTGGGGTGGTGGTTCTATAAGTAGAGCTGGGTTGGGGTGGTGGTTCTATAAGTAGAGCTGCGTTGGGGTGGTGGTTCTATAGGATGAGCTGGGTTGGGGTGGTGGTTCTATAAGTAGAGCTGGGTTGGGGTGGTGGTTCTATAAGTAGAGCTGGGTTGGGGTGGTGGTTCTATAAGTAGAGCTGCGTTGGGGTGGTGGTTCTATAAGTAGAGCTGGGTTGGGGTGGTGGTTCTATAAGTAGAGCTGGGTTGGGGTGGTGGTTCTATAAGTAGAGCTGCGTTGGGGTGGTGGTTCTATAAGTAGAGCTGGGTTGGGGTGGTGGTTCTATAAGTAGAGCTGGGTTGGGGTGGTGGTTCTATAAGTAGAGCTGCGTTGGGGTGGTGGTTCTATAAGTAGAGCTGCGTTGGGGTGGTGGTTCTATAAGTAGAGCTGGGTTGGGGTGGTGGTTCTATAAGTAGAGCTGGGTTGGGGTGGTGGTTCTATAAGTAGAGCTGGGTTGGGGTGGTGGTTCTATAGGATGAGCTGGGTTGGGGTGGTGGTTCTATAAGTAGAGCTGGGTTGGGGTGGTGGTTCTATAAGTAGAGCTGCGTTGGGGTGGTGGTTCTATAAGTAGAGCTGCGTTGGGGTGGTGGTTCTGCAGACTCCGTAGGCTTCGCCCTCGCCTGTGTGTACGATGGAAGCACATATAGTAATATAGTAATAATTGTATAGTAGTAGTAAAGTCTCTCTGTTTCCCCTCATTCAGTTGCCAGGCAGTAGTGATGGAGGAGATGGGCCTAGACCTCCTCAGGTCACCCATCTTCCAGATGCCATGCCAGCAGCCCCTCCCCCCCTCGCTGTGCCTCCCCAGACAGACAGCCGGGCTGGACTCCTCCAGCAGGCGGTGCCCTGCCCACCAGGACACACAGGTAGAGGCATCAAACAAGCCCCTACGATCTTCATCATGTAGGACGTAGGAATGTTGATGATGGCTTTTACTCTTGCATATTGGAGTAGGACCGAAATGAAGAATTCATTAAGGACAATCAAGTATTATCTTATACAGCAATCATAAAGTATGGCTCCTCCTCTCTGCTCCCAGGGCCGGACGAGGTGGTTGAGGGAAGGGGGATGGTGGAGGAGGAGGAGACCCAGGGGGAGGAGCAGAACCAGGGGGAGGAGGAGGAGGCGGCGGTGGGGGAGGAGAGGCAGGGGGAGGAGCTGATCTCCATCCCAGCCTCATCGCACCACTTCTGCTTCTCTCTGGACCTCCGCAGTCTCAACAACCTGCTGCTCTCACACACCCTGTCAGTCGTGCTCAGGTAGGGTCTCTCTGTTCAGTGTCCTCACCCCCGCGTGAGCTTCAAATCTGGCTAGGAGGGGGCGGAGAAGATGTCCGTTTGGACTGCAGTACCCATTTGAAACACTCGGTGGCAGTGTGTTAACTCACATTTATCAAATGTGGGCTTGTGTGGTGTCAAGGTTTATGCCCTGGTATCTTACAGTATACCAGGGGATTTAGGATATCAGCATGGGCCTCGGCCTCAGACCGGTCAATCACATGAGAGATATAGTCGTTTTTCGTAATTAAAATAACACTATAGAAAGGAAAATGATCAATTGATAAAAACGCGATTCTGCAGCCGTTGTCTCCGCCTGTTCTGCTTCAGACAGGGAAAGATAGCACTAGAATGGCACTGTGTTACTCAGCTGTATTAAGTGTGTTAACTCGCCTGTATTAATCGTGTTAACTCACCTGTATTAAGTGTGTTAACTCACCTGTATTAATCGTGTTAACTCACCTGTATTAAGTGTGTTAACTCACCTGTATTAATCGTGTTAACTCACCTGTATTAAGTGAGTTAACCCGCCTGTATTAAGTGTGTTAACTCGCCTGTATTAATCGTGTTAACTCACCTGTATTAAGTGTGTTAACTCACCTGTATTAAGTGGGTTAACTCACCTGTAATAATCGTGTTAACTCACCTGTATTAAGTGTGTTAACTCGCCTGTATTAAGTGTGTTAACTTGCCTGTATTAATCGTGTTAACTCACCTGTATTAAGTGTGTTAACTCACCTGTATTAATCGTGTTAACTCACCTGTATTAAGTGAGTCAACCCGCCTGTATTAAGTGGGTTAACTCACCTGTATTAAGTGTGTTAACTCGCCTGTATTAATCGTGTTAACTCACCTGTATTAAGTGTGTTAACTCGCCTGTATGAATCGTGTTAACTCACCTGTATTAAGTGTGTTAACTCGCCTGTATTAATCGTGTTAACTCACCTGTATTAATCGTGTTAACTCACCTGTATTAAGTGAGTTAACCCGCCTGTATTAAGTGGGTTAACTCACCTGTATTAAGTGTGTTAACTCACCTGTATTAAGTGGGTTAACTCACCTGTATTAATGGTTTTAAACCGACTGTATTAATAGTGTTAACTCACCTGTATTAAGTGGATTAACTCGCCTGTATTAATCATGTTAATTCACCTGTATTAAGTGGATTAACTCACCTGTATTAAGTGGATTAACTCACCTGTATTAATTGTGTTAATTTACCTGTATTAAGTGGGTTAACCCGCCGGTTTTAAGTGGGTTAACTCACCTGTATTAATGGTTTTAAACCGCCTGTATTAATCGTGTTAATTCACCTGTATTAAGTGGGTTAACTCACCTGTATTAAGTGGGTTAACTCACCTGTATTAATCCTGTTAACTCACCTGTATTAAGTGAGTTAACCCGCCGGTTTTAAGTGGGTTAACTCACCTGTATTAATGATTTTAAACCGCCTGTATTAATCGTGTTAATTCACCTGTATTAAGTGGGTTAACTCACCTGTATTAAGTGGGTTAACTCACCTGTATTAAGTGGATTAACTCGCCTGTATTAATTGTGTTAACTCACCTGCATTAAGTGGGTTAACTCACCTGTATTAAGTGAGTTAACTCACCTGTATTAAGTGTGTTAACTCGCCTGTATTAATCGTGTTAACTCACCTGTATTAAGTGTGTTAACTCGCCTGTATTTATCGTGTTAACTCACCTGTATTAATCGTGTTAACTCGCCTGTATTAATCGTGTTAACTCGCCTGTATTAATCGTGTTAACTCACCTGTATTAATCGTGTTAACCTACCTGTATTAAGTGGGTTAACTCACCTGTATTAAGTGGGTTAACTCACCTGTATTAAGTGGGTTAACTCACCTGTATTAAGTGGGTTAACTCACCTGTATTAATCGTGTTAACTCACCTGTATTAAGTGTGTTAACTCACCTGTATTAATCGTTTTAACTCACCTGTATTAAGTGGGTTAACTCACCTGTATTAAGTGGGTTAACTCACCTGTATTAAGTGGGTTAACTCACCTGTATTAAGTGGGTTAACTCACCTGTATTAAGTGGGTTAACTCACCTGTATTAATCGTGTTAACTCACCTGTATTAAGTGTGTTAACTCGCCTGTATTAATCGTGTTAACTCACCTGTATTAATCGTGTTAACTCACCTGTATTAAGTGGGTTAATTCACCTGTATTAAGTGGGTTAACTCACCTGTATTAAGTGGGTTAACTCACCTGTATTAAGTGTGTTAACTCACCTGTATTAATCGTGTTAACTCACCTGTATTAATCGTGTTAACTCACCCGTATTAAGTGAGTTAACCCACCGGTTTTAAGTGGGTTAACTCACCTGTATTAATGGTTTTAAACCGCCTGTATTAATCGTGTTAACTCACCTGTATTAAGTGGATTAACTCACCTGTATTAAGTGGATTAACTCACCTGTATTAATCGTGTTAATTTACCTGTATTAAGTTGATTAACTCACCTGTATTAAGTGGATTAACTCACCTGTATTAATCGTGTTAATTTACCTGTATTAAGTGGGTTAACTCACCTGTATTAATCGTGTTAATTCACCTGTATTAAGTGGATTAACTCACCTGTATTAATCGTGTTAATTTACCTGTATTAAGTGGATTAACTCACCTGTATTAAGTGGATTAACTCACCTGTATTAATCGTGTTAATTTACCTGTATTAAGTGGGTTAACTCACCTGTATTAATCATGTTAATTCACCTGTATTAAGTGGATTAACTCACCTGTATTAAGTGGATTAACTCACCTGTATTAATCGTGTTAATTTACCTGTATTAATCGTGTTAATTTACCTGTATTAAGTGGGTGAACTCACCTGTATTAATCATGTTAATTAACCTGTATTAAGTGGATTAACTCACCTGTATTAAGTGGATTAACTCACCTGTATTAAGTGGATTAACTCGCCTGTAATAATCATGTTAATTCACCTGTATTAAGTGGGTTAACTCACCTGTATTAATGGTTTTAAACCGCCTGTATTAATCATGTTAATTCACCTGTATTAAGTGGATTAACTCACCTGTATTAAGTGGGTTAACTCACCTGTATTAAGTGGGTTAACTCACCTGTATTAATCGTGTTAACTCACCTGTATTAAGTGTGTTAACTTGCCTGTATTAATTGTGTTAACTCACCTGTATTAAGTGTGTTAACTCACCTGTATTAATCGTGTTAACTCACCTGTATTAATCATGTTAACTCACCTGTATTAAGTGAGTTAACCCGCCGGTTTTAAGTGGGTTAACTCACCTGTATTAATGGTTTTAAACCGCCTGTATTAATCGTGTTAACTCACCTGTATTAAGTGGATTAACTCGCCTGTAATAATCATGTTAATTCACCTGTATTAAGTGGATTAACTCACCTGTATTAAGTGGATTAACTCGCCTGTATTAATCATGTTAATTCACCTGTATTAAGTGGATTAACTCACCTGTATTAAGTGGGTTAACTCACCTGTATTAATCATGTTAATTCACCTGTATTAAGTGGATTAACTCACCTGTATTAAGTGGATTAACTCACCTGTATTAATCGTGTTAATTTACCTGTATTAAGTGGGTTAACTCACCTGTATTAATCGTGTTAATTCACCTGTATTAAGTGGGTTAACTCACCTGTATTAATGGTTTTAAACCGCCTGTATTAATCGTGTGTGTGTCAGGTATTGGTACCAGTTCCTGGGAAGTGCGTCTCCTATCACCACCAGCCCAGCGGTGATGCTGAGGAGGAACATGGAGGTCTTCCTCCCTCAGTCCTTCTGCGCCTTCCACTTCGCTGCTCTATCCCAGCAGGTTCAGCACACCTTCACCAGGTCTCACATGCACGCACACAGACACACACACTCACGGACACACACACGCTCACGGACACACTCACGGACAAATGCACCCGCACAGAGCATGTCTGTCATGTCTTGACCAGTCCTGAGCCACCCCTCACATGTCCTTGTAGCGTGTAACCCCGTGTTGTGTTCCAGTGTGCCCCTAAAGGTGGAGGTGTGGCATCGTGATCCTGGCTCCAGAGACCAGCTTGTGGGCTCGGCCTCCATCCCCCTGTCATCGCTCCTCTGTGCTGATAGGAGGAGTTTCCTGGGTCCCCTGGGTCAGCCCGCCTGCAGACAGACTGTCACCAGAACTGTCCCTGTACTGTCTACACACAGGTACTACTAGCTAGTTAACCTCACTAACTAGCTAACATACTTCTCCATCCTACGATGTGTTAAACCACGTGTGTCTGTCCCCAGTGAGAAGGTAGCTGATCTGTGTTACATAGCGACTCTGGAGGACCTAGGTCCCATCCATTCTGCTGATGTTCTGGTGTCTGATTCTACACAGGTGAGACACCTTATCTTAACTACCCCTACCCTTCTCTAACTTACTCTACCTTATGTGAGACTCGGGTAACTTGATAACTTAATAACTCATGTAACTTAGTTACTCAGGTAACTCATGTAACTCGGGTAACTTAGTAACTCAGACACGTGTTAAACTACAACAGAGCGGACTGGAAGCCCAGCAGCAGAATCTCAACCGGACCCCAACTCAAGCACCCACTGTCCCCTCCAGCGGCTCCAGATGTACCCCCAACCAGGCCACCGCCCCTGGGCCGGGCCCCAGCAGAGACACCCTGGAGTACCGCACAGCCGTGGAGCTGGAGCTGTGGAAGGAGGAGCAAGAGGAGCTGTTCCACCACCAGGTGGGAGGGGCTGATGGGGGTCATAGGATGTCCTAATAGTAATACTATTACTGTTACTAATGCTGCTGCTATTACTACTGCTACCACTACTACTATTACTGATGCTACTACTGCTATTACTACTGCTACTACTATTACTGATGCTACTACTGCTACTACTGCTATTACTACTGCTACTACTACCACTACTACTATTACTAATGCTACTGCTGCTATTACTACTGCTACTACTATTACTGATGCTACTACTGCTATTACTACTGCTACTACTGCTATTACTACTGCTACTACTACCACTACTACTATTACTAATGCTACTGCTGCTATTACTACTGCTACTACTATTACTACTGCTACTACTGCTATTACTACTGCTACTACTGCTATTACTACTGCTACTACTGCTATTACTACTGCTACTACTACCACTACTACTATTACTAATGCTACTGCTGCTATTACTACTGCTACTACTATTACTGATGCTACTACTGCTATTACTACTGCTACTACTGCTATTACTACTGCTACTACTGCTATTACTACTGCTACTACTACCACTACTACTATTACTAATGCTACTGCTGCTATTACTACTGCTACTACTATTACTACTGCTACTACTGCTATTACTACTGCTACTACTGCTATTACTACTGCTACTACTGCTATTACTACTGCTACTACTACCACTACTACTATTACTAATGCTACTGCTGCTATTACTACTGCTACTACTATTACTACTGCTACTACTGCTATTACTACTGCTACTACTGCTATTACTACTGCTACTACTACCACTACTACTATTACTAATGCTACTGCTGCTATTACTACTGCTACTACTATTACTGATGCTACTACTGCTATTACTACTGCTACTACTGCTATTACTACTGCTACTACTACCACTACTACTATTACTAATGCTACTGCTGCTATTACTACTGCTACTACCACTACTACTACTGCTATTACTACTACCACTATACTACTACTAGTTCTACTACTAGTGCTGCTGCTGCTACAGGACTACTATTATATGGAGCACAACACTACTTCTACTACTACTACGACATGTAGTTCACTACTACTGTTAGTAATAAACATAATAATAAATCATTTATTAGTATTTTGCTGGGTAGAAACAGACATGATTTAAAAAAAGTAATAATACAGTAATTTATAATTGTAAATATTTTGTACAACTAACAAAACCAGGTCAGTACATTTCAGTGAAAAGAGAACAATGTGTGTGTGTGCGTTAGCTGAGGAAGAAGGAGTCGAGTCATATGCAGGTGCTGGCTGAAGAGTGGAGGAGAAGAGATGGAGAGAGAGAAGCTCTGGTCAAGAAGAAGGTACACACACACACACACACACACACACACACACACACACACACACACACACACACACACACACACACACACACACACACACACACACACACACACACACACACACACACGGGGGGGGGGGGGGGGGGTCGGCTAGACCCATCATCGACTGATCATTGAATCATAAGCAATAAAAAAAGAAATTATATGCATTTGACTGATTTACAAATTTAAAACAATGCCAGCTGATGGTATGATAAGACAGCTGATGGTATGATAAGACAGCTGATGGTATGATAAGACAGCTGATGGTATGATAAGACAGCTGATGGTATGATAAGACATGATAAGACAGCTGATGGTATGATAAGACAGCTGATGGTATGATAAGACAGCTGATGGTATGATAAGACAGCTGATGGTATGATAAGACAGCTGATGGTATGATAAGACAGCTGATGGTATGATAAGACATGATAAGACAGCTGATGGTATGATAAGACATGATAAGACAGCTGATGGTATGATAAGACAGCTGATGGTATGATAAGACAGCTGATGGTATGATAAGACAGCTGATGGTATGATAAGACAGCTGATGGTATGATAAGACATAATAAGACAGCTGATGGTATGATAAGACATGATAAGACATGATAAGACAGCTGATGGTATGATAATGATCACCTGCTATCAGGTGAACACCGCGCCCTAGCGATCATGCTATCAGGTGAACACCGCGCCCTAGCGATCATGCTATCAGGTGAACACCGCGCCCTAGCGATCATGCTATCAGGTGAACACCGCGCCCTAGCGATCATGCTATCAGGTGAACACCGCGCCCTAGCGATCATGCTATCAGGTGAACACCGCGCCCTAGCGATCATGCTATCAGGTGAACACCGCGCCCTAGCGATCATGCTATCAGGTGAACACCGCGCCCTAGCGGCGCACAGTGTTCACCTGCTATCAGCTGAACACGCCTTGACTGTACCTGAATCTGTGAGCGTCACATGGATGTATTTGTAAATATAGATATCTATATCTATATATAATCTCTAGGAAGTGGAGTATAATCAGTTGGAGGAGCGTCTGCGGAAGACTCTGGAGGACCTGGAGAGCAGAGAGAAACAGCTGGAGCATGCTCACATGGAGGTACGCGATCGCTACTGTTCGCGCTTCACTATCTAGCTGATACATGGTTATTATTAGCATGTTATTATTAGCATGTTTTTATTAACAGATGGTTATTATTAGCATGTTATTATTAGCATGTTTTTATTAACAGATGGTTATTATTAGCATGTTATTATTAGCATGTTTTTATTAACAGATGGTTATTATTAGCATGTTATTATTAGCATGTTTTTATTAACAGATGGTTATCATTAGCATGTTATTATTAGCATGTTTTTATTAACAGATGGTTATCATTAGCATGTTATTATTAGCATGTTTTTATTAACAGATGGTTATTAGTAGCATGTTATTATTAGCATGTTTTTATTAACAGATGGTTATTATTAGCATGTTATTATTAGCATGTTTTTATTAACAGATGGTTATTATTAGCATGTTATTATTAGCATGTTTTTATTAACAGATGGTTATGTTGAACAGAGCCAGGCGGTGCAGCGGGACCTTCGCCTGGACTATGAGCTGCGCCAGCGGGAGCTGCAGGAGAGGAGCAGCCAGCTGTCCAGAGAGTACGACCAGCGGGGGGCGCTAGAGCGTCACAAACTGGCCCTCATGGAGCAGGAGAGGGACAGGCTACTGCAGCAGGTAGGGTTCAGTGTGTGTGTTGTAGATGGTGTATAACGTGTGTTAGTGTGTGTGTTAACATGTATTACTGTGTGTTAACATGTATAAGTGTGCGTTAATGTGTATTAGTGTGCGTTAACGTGTATTAGTGTGTGGTTACGTGTATAAGTGTGTTAACGTGTATTCATGTGTATTAGTGTGTATTTGTGTGTGTTAACGTGTATTCATGTGTATTTGTGTGTATTTGTGTGTGTTAACGTGTATTCATGTGTATTGGTGTGCTAGCGTGTATTTGTGTGTGTTAACGTGTATTAGTGTGTGGTTACGTGTATAAGTGTGTGTATTAGTGTGCGTTAACGTGTATTCGTGTGTATTGTAGATAGAGGAAGGTGAATCGAAGTACAAGTGCCTACAGAAGGAGTTCTCCGTGTTCAGGGAGCAGCAACACTCCAGACCTGAAGTCCGTCTGCAGTCAGAGATCAACCTCCTGACCCTAGAGAAGGTACAGCTTTCTAGCATGGTTCTAGAGTGTAGACACCATTATATCCAGTGTCTAGCGTGGTTCTAGAGTGTAGACACCATTATATCCACAGTGTCTAGCATGGTTCTAGAGTGTAGACACCATTATATCCAGTGTCTAGCATGGTTCTAGAGTGTAGACACCATTATATCCAGTGTATAGCATGGTTCTAGAGTGTAGACACCATTATATCCACAGTGTCTAGCATGGTTCTAGAGTGTAGACACCATTATATCCACAGTGTCTAGCGTGGTTCTAGAGTGTAGACACCATTATATCCACAGTGTCTAGCGTGGTTCTAGAGTGTAGACACCATTATATCCACAGTGTCTAGCATGGTTCTAGAGTGTAGACACCATTATATCCAGTGTATAGCATGGTTCTAGAGTGTAGACACCATTATATCCACAGTGTCTAGCATGGTTCTAGAGTGTAGACACCATTATATCCAGTGTCTAGCATGGTTCTAGAGTGTAGACACCATTATATCCAGTGTCTAGCATGGTTCTAGAGTGTAGACACCATTATATCCCAGTGTCTAGCATGGTTCTAGAGTGTAGACACCATTATATCCAGTGTCTAGCATGGTTCTAGAGTGTAGACACCATTATATCCAGTGTCTAGCATGGTTCTAGAGTGTAGACACCATTATATCCACAGTGTCTAGCGTGGTTCTAGAGTGTAGACACCATTATATCCACAGTGTCTAGCATGGTTCTAGAGTGTAGACACCATTATATCCACAGTGTCTAGCATGGTTCTAGAGTGTAGACACCATTATATCCAGTGTCTAGCATGGTTCTAGAGTGTAGACACCATTATATCCAGTGTCTAGCATGGTTCTAGAGTGTAGACACCATTATATCCAGTGTCTAGCATGGTTCTAGAGTGTAGACACCATTATATCCAGTGTCTAGCATGGTTCTAGAGTGTAGACACCATTATATCCAGTGTCTAGCATGGTTCTAGAGTGTAGACACCATTATATCCAGTGTCTAGCATGGTTCTAGAGTGTAGACACCATTATATCCAGTGTCTACCATGGTTCTAGAGTGTAGACACCATTATGTCCAGTGTCTAGCATGGTTCTAGAGTGTAGACACCATTATATCCAGTGTCTAGCATGGTTCTAGAGTGTAGACACCATTATATCCAGTGTCTAGCATGGTTCTAGAGTGTAGACACCATTATATCCACATTGTCTAGCGTGGTTCTAGAGTGTAGACACCATTATATCCACAGTGTCTAGCATGGTTCTAGAGTGTAGACACCATTATATCCACAGTGTCTAGCGTGGTTCTAGAGTGTAGACACCATTATATCCACAGTGTATAGCATGGTTCTAGAGTGTAGACACCATTATATCCACAGTGTCTAGCATGGTTCTAGAGTGTAGACACCATTATATCCAGTGTCTAGCATGGTTCTAGAGTGTAGACACCATTATATCCAGTGTCTAGCATGGTTCTAGAGTGTAGACAGCATTATATCCAGTGTCTAGCATGGTTCTAGAGTGTAGACACCATTATATCCAGTGTCTAGCATGGTTCTAGAGTGTAGACACCATTATATCCAGTGTCTAGCATGGTTCTAGAGTGTAGACACCATTATATCCAGTGTCTAGCATGGTTCTAGAGTGTAGACACCATTATATCCAGTGTCTAGCATGGTTCTAGAGTGTAGACACCATTATATCCAGTGTCTAGCGTGGTTCTAGAGTGTAGACACCATTATATCCACAGTGTCTAGCATGGTTCTAGAGTGTAGACACCATTATATCCAGTGTCTAGCATGGTTCTAGAGTGTAGACACCATTATATCCAGTGTCTAGCATGGTTCTAGAGTGTAGACACCATTATATCCAGTGTCTAGCATGGTTCTAGAGTGTAGACACCATTATATCCACAGTGTCTAGCATGGTTCTAGAGTGTAGACACCATTATATCCAGTGTCTAGCATGGTTCTAGAGTGTAGACACCATTATATCCAGTGTCTAGCATGGTTCTAGAGTGTAGACACCATTATATCCAGTGTCTAGCATGGTTCTAGAGTGTAGACACCATTATATCCACAGTGTCTAGCATGGTTCTAGAGTGTAGACACCATTATATCCAGTGTCTAGCGTGGTTCTAGAGTGTAGACACCATTATATCCAGTGTCTAGCATGGTTCTAGAGTGTAGACACCATTATATCCAGTGTCTAGCATGGTTCTAGAGTGTAGACACCATTATATCCACAGTGTCTAGCATGGTTCTAGAGTGTAGACACCATTATATCCAGTGTCTAGCATGGTTCTAGAGTGTAGACACCATTATATCCAGTGTCTAGCATGGTTCTAGAGTGTAGACACCATTATATCCAGTGTCTAGCATGGTTCTAGAGTGTAGACACCATTATATCCACAGTGTCTAGCATGGTTCTAGAGTGTAGACACCATTATATCCACAGTGTCTAGCATGGTTCTAGAGTGTAGACACCATTATATCCAGTGTCTAGCATGGTTCTAGAGTGTAGACACCATTATATCCAGTGTCTAGCATGGTTCTAGAGTGTAGACACCATTATATCCAGTGTCTAGCATGGTTCTAGAGTGTAGACACCATTATATCCACAGTGTCTAGCATGGTTCTAGAGTGTAGACACCATTATATCCAGTGTCTAGCATGGTTCTAGAGTGTAGACACCATTATATCCAGTGTCTAGCATGGTTCTAGAGTGTAGACACCATTATATCCAGTGTCTAGCATGGTTCTAGAGTGTAGACACCATTATATCACAGTGTCTAGCATGGTTCTAGAGTGTAGACACCATTATATCCAGTGTCTAGCATGGTTCTAGAGTGTAGACACCATTATATCCAGTGTCTAGCATGGTTCTAGAGTGTAGACACCATTATATCCAGTGTCTAGCATGGTTCTAGAGTGTAGACACCATTATATCCAGTGTCTAGCATGGTTCTAGAGTGTAGACACCATTATATCCAGTGTCTAGCATGGTTCTAGAGTGTAGACACCATTATATCCAGTGTCTAGCATGGTTCTAGAGTGTAGACACCATTATATCCAGTGTCTAGCATGGTTCTAGAGTGTAGACACCATTATATCCACAGTGTCTAGCATGGTTCTAGAGTGTAGACACCATTATATCCAGTGTCTAGCATGGTTCTAGAGTGTAGACACCATTATATCCACAGTGTCTAGCATGGTTCTAGAGTGTAGACACCATTATATCCAGTGTCTAGCATGGTTCTAGAGTGTAGACACCATTATATCCAGTGTCTAGCATGGTTCTAGAGTGTAGACACCATTATATCCAGTGTCTAGCATGGTTCTAGAGTGTAGACACCATTATATCCAGTGTCTAGCATGGTTCTAGAGTGTAGACACCATTATATCCAGTGTCTAGCATGGTTCTAGAGTGTAGACACCATTATATCCAGTGTCTAGCATGGTTCTAGAGTGTAGACACCATTATATCCAGTGTCTAGCATGGTTCTAGAGTGTAGACACCATTATATCCAGTGTCTAGCATGGTTCTAGAGTGTAGACACCATTATATCCAGTGTCTAGCATGGTTCTAGAGTGTAGACACCATTATATCCCAGTGTCTAGCATGGTTCTAGAGTGTAGACACCATTATATCCAGTGTCTAGCATGGTTCTAGAGTGTAGACACCATTATATCCAGTGTCTAGCATGGTTCTAGAGTGTAGACACCATTATATCCAGTGTCTAGCATGGTTCTAGAGTGTAGACACCATTATATCCAGTGTCTAGCATGGTTCTAGAGTGTAGACACCATTATATCCAGTGTCTAGCATGGTTCTAGAGTGTAGACACCATTATATCCAGTGTCTAGCATGGTTCTAGAGTGTAGACACCATTATATCCAGTGTCTAGCATGGTTCTAGAGTGTAGACACCATTATATCCAGTGTCTAGCATGGTTCTAGAGTGTAGACACCATTATATCCAGTGTCTAGCATGGTTCTAGAGTGTAGACACCATTATATCCAGTGTCTAGCATGGTTCTAGAGTGTAGACACCATTATATCCAGTGTCTAGCATGGTTCTAGAGTGTAGACACCATTATATCCAGTGTCTAGCATGGTTCTAGAGTGTAGACACCATTATATCCAGTGTCTAGCATGGTTCTAGAGTGTAGACACCATTATATCCAGTGTCTAGCACGGTTCTAGAGTGTAGACACCATTATATCCAGTGTCTAGCACGGTTCTAGAGTGTAGACACCATTATATCCAGTGTCTAGCATGGTTCTAGAGTGTAGACACCATTATATCCAGTGTCTAGCATGGTTCTAGAGTGTAGACACCATTATATCCAGTGTCTAGCATGGTTCTAGAGTGTAGACACCATTATATCCAGTGTCTAGCATGGTTCTAGAGTGTAGACACCATTATATCCAGTGTCTAGCATGGTTCTAGAGTGTAGACACCATTATATCCAGTGTCTAGCATGGTTCTAGAGTGTAGACACCATTATATCCAGTGTCTAGCATGGTTCTAGAGTGTAGACATTATATATGTCTGTTTTCTTTTGAAGGTGGAACTGGAGAGGAAGTTGGAGTCAACAACCAAATCTAAACTCCACTACAAACAGCAGTGGGGGCGGGCTCTAAAAGAGCTGGCCCGCTTCAAACAGGTACTGTACCCCGTCTCACCCAGATACCCCGTCTCACCCAGATACCCCGTCTCACCCAGATACCCCGTCTCACCCAGATACCCCGTCTCACCCAGATACCCCGTCTCACCCCGGTACCCCGTCTCACCCAGATACCCCGTCTCACCCAGATACCCCGTCTCACCCAGATACCCCGTCTCACCCAGATACCCCGTCTCACCCAGATACCCCGTCTCACCCCGGTACCCCGTCTCACCCAGGTACCCCGTCTCACCCAGATACCCCGTCTCACCCAGATACCCCGTCTCACCCCGGTACCCCGTCTCACCCAGATACCCCGTCTCACCCAGATACCCCGTCTCACCCAGATACCCCGTCTCACCCAGATACCCCGTCTCACCCAGATACCCCGTCTCACCCAGATACCCCGTCTCACCCAGATACCCCGTCTCACCCAGATACCCCGTCTCACCCTGCCACCATGCAAGGAATGTTTAACCAGATCAAACTAGATATTTAGACCAGGACCTCCTGGAGATGGTTACCTGGAGAGTAGACTAACTCACCAGTCTCCTACCAACTATTATGAAAATACCAGATGCTTTGACTTGATTGCAGTAAGCTAGGGTAACTGGCTGCTACCTAACTAGCTAAATATGCTAAGCTTTCATGCTAGCTTTCATGTTGTCGAGCTCTAAGGCAGACGATTAAGTCTCACAAAATTTAACTTATCCCAAACTCTGAGCTGTGTGTGTGTGTGTGTGTGTGTGTGTGTGTGTGTGTGTTTACACCAGAGCTAAATATTTTGCTAACCAGATGTAGACAATGAAGTGTGTTAAGAGAACCCCTTAAATGACCAGCACACACACACACACACACACACACACACACACACACACACACACACACACACACACACTTAAACACACACACACTTAAACACACACACACTAAAACACACTCAAACACACACAAAAACCAACAGTCACACAGACTAAAATAAACACACACACACACACACACACGTGCACTAAAACAAACACACACACACACACACACACACACACTAAAACAAACACACACACTAAAACACACACACGCACATACACTAAACCACATGTACTAAAACACACATACTATGCACACGCACTTACTAAAACACATAGAAAATCAAACACATACACACTAAGTGGGGGTTACAACAAGTCCAAGACTAATGTAAACACACACACACACACACACACACACACACACACACACACACGCACACACAGCTTCTGGAGGAAGGTGGAACTGTTGGTGACATGAAGCAGCTGGGAGCTAAAGAGCTCCTCTCTGGCAGTGATTGGTGTTATTGTAGAGAACCCCCCCATGAGTCATCCTGTGATGTTGGGAACACGCTAGCACGCCATGCGCTAATCAACTAACTCAACG
The DNA here is from genome assembly GCA_026745465.1 of Lota lota. Taxonomy (NCBI): domain Eukaryota; kingdom Metazoa; phylum Chordata; class Actinopteri; order Gadiformes; family Lotidae; genus Lota; species Lota lota. Next base: position 906,660 of record JACYXH010000453.1, read on the forward strand.
CAAATCAACAGGCTAGCCACATGCTGTTAGGCTACCATCTGTGTAATAGCCCTGCTAGCTGTGTGCGCACACAGGTCACATGCTAACAGGCTAGCTGTGTGCGCTAGTAGGTCGCATACCAACAGGCTAGCTGTGTGCGTCAGCACGTTTCATGCTAAGGTCATCTGCCTCATCTATTAATCCCAGCTCGCCACACACGAAGTGATGTTTAGCTCTCATTGTTGCAGGAGCAACAGCTGGGGGGTGGAGGGTACACAGCAGCTGGGGGGTGGAGGGTACACAGCAGCTGGGGGGTGGAGGGTACACAGCAGCTGGGGGGTGGAGGGTACACAGCAGCTGGGGGGTGGAGGGTACACAGCAGCTGGGGGGTGGAGGGTACACAGCAGCTGGGGGGTGGAGGGTACACAGCAGCTGGGGGGTGGAGGGTACACAGCAGCTGGGGGGTGGAGGGTACACAGCAGCTGGGGGGTGGAGGGTACACAGCAGCTGGGGGGTGGAGGGTACACAGCAGCTGGGGGGTGGAGGGTACACAGCAGCTGGGGGGTGGAGGGTACACAGCAGCTGGGGGGTGGAGGGTACACAGCAGCTGGGGGGTGGAGGGTACACAGCAGCTGGGGGGTGGAGGGTACACAGCAGCTGGGGGGTGGAGGGTACACAGCAGCTGGGGGGTGGAGGGTACACAGCAGCTGGGGGGTGGAGCCAGCGGGCGTCGCACATCACCGGTTGTGACGCATATTTAGAGCGACAAATTTTTTTTTTACACGTTTTATTTTAATGTTACAAGATCACCATAATCTTATATAAAAATGTATAATTACATTAAAAAAACGAACTAGAATAAAATAAATGTACATTTAATAGTCATCTATAAATGTTTCAAAGCCACAGGGAGCGGCTGCTGAGGGATTAAAGAGCCACAGGCTGACCCCTGGTCTAGGTCAAAAACCTGGATGCTCCTGGCTCCAGGCCTCAACAACTGTATGGCCACACCCCTCTACCTGTAGACACACCCCCTACCTGGAGACACACCCCCTACCTGGAGACACACCCCCTACCTGGAGACACACACCCTGCCTAGAGACACACCCCCTACCTGGAGACACACACCCTGCCTGGAGACACACACCCTACCTTGGAGACACACCCCCTACCTGGAGACACACCCCCTACCTGGAGACACACACCCTGCCTAGAGACACACCCCCTACCTGGAGACACACACCCTGCCTGGAGACACACACCCTACCTTGGAGACACACCCCCTACCTGGAGACACCCCCCCTACCTGGAGACACACACCCTGCATGGAGACACACACCCTGCATGGAGACACACCCCCTACCTGGAGACACCCCCCCTACCTGGAGACACACACCCTGCATGGAGACACACCCCCTACCTGGAGACACACACCCTGCATGGAGACACACCCCCTACCTGGAGACACCCCCCCTACCTGGAGACACACACCCTGCATGGAGACACACACCCTGCATGGAGACACACCCCCTACCTGGAGACACCCCCCCTACCTGGAGACACACACCCTGCATGGAGACACACCCCCTACCTGGAGACACACACCCTGCATGGAGACACACACCCTACCTGCCCTTGTGCTTTTTCTAAACACAAACAGTTTCAAACTGCTTTAACAAATTGCCCAAGTCCTCGGTAAGCCCTATGTCTTATTCTTACCTGCGAAGTAAGGGTGTGTGTGTGTGTGTGTGTGTGTGTGTGTGTGTGTGTGTGTGTGTGTGTGTGTGTGTGTGTAGCGGGAGCAGGAGAATGCTCTTCATCGTTTGAAGAGGCAGCAAGAGGAGTTGGAGGCCCTGAGGCTGCGTTACCTAGCAACCGAGGAGAAGGAGGCGGTGCTGAGTGACAGACAAGAGCTGGACAGCATCCGCAACCAGCTCAACAGGTGAGGAAGGGTTAGGTAGGCTCTTTAAGGGTTAGGGTTAGGGTAGGCTCTTTAAGGGTTAGGGTAGGCTCTTTAAGGGTTAGGGTTAGGATAGGCTCTTTAAGGGTTAGGTAGGCTCTTTAAGGGTTAGGGTAGGCTCTTTAAGGGTTAGGGTAAGGGTAGGCTCTTTGAGGGCTAGGGTAGGCGCTTTAAGGGTTAGGGTAGGCTCTTTAAGGGTTAGGGTTAGGATAGGCTCTTTAAGGGTTAGGGTAGGCTCTTTAAGGGTTAGGTAGGCTCTTTAAGGGTTAGGGTTAGGGTAGGCTCTTTAAGGGTTAGGGTAGGCTCTTTAAGGGTTAGGGTTAGGTAGGCTCTTTAAGGGTTAGGGTAGGCTCTTTAAGGGTAAGGGTAGGCTCTTTGAGGGCTAGGGTAAGCTCTTTAAGGGTTAGCTAGGCTCTTTAAGGTTTAGGGTAAGGGTAGGCTCTTTGAGGGCTAGGGTAGGCGCTTTAAGGGCTAGGGTAGGCTCTTTAAGGGTTAGGGTAAGGGTAGGCTCTTTGAGGGCTGGGGTAGGCTCTTTAAGGGCTAGGGTTATGGTAGGCTCTTTAAGGGCTAACCATAATGATGAATGCCTGGCACACACTAGACCATTCATCAAATGTCGTAAACATAGAGACCACACACCAAAGTCAGATAAAGAGAAATGCAACAGTTTAGATCGTTATGTGTGTGGAGGGCAACGATTAGTCCAAAACAGAACACACACATTGCACATCACACACCTATTGATTCCATTCACAAACAACCCAAATCTCTGGTGATGGAAAAGGGGATTTAGTGTAACCAGAAAGGCGATGTGGAGGAAGGAGCCTGCTAGTTTGGGGTGATTGAGACTAATCAGCGATCACAGTGCCAACAGCCAAGGTGAAAATCCAAACAACCCGTTGCCTCAAAAGATCCTGATGCTTAACTATTTACAGAGCAACAAGTCCTTTTGTCTAACCTGCAAAATGCAGGCTTGAAACGGTGCTTCAAACCTCTTTTCAGTAGAACTGACGGCTCTGATAGAGAGGTGTCGATAAATCCAGCAACTATTATACAAATATATCCTCATTCCCATCTACGTGAGTGGACGTGTTCCCGCGAGATTTGGCGAGTTTCAGAGATGGGGCCGATAATCAGACGGTAGATTCTTCATTTGTTCCAGGTCACCTGGTGTGACTCAGCGACCAGACAGCAAGCCTGATCGTCTAGACCAGTCGTATACTGTGTGCTAGGTGTCAGGGTTAGGGTCAGGGTCAGTGTGCTAGGTGTCAGGGTCAGTGTGCTAGGTGTCAGGGTTAGGGTCAGGGTCAGTGTGCTAGGTGTCAGGGTTAGGGTCAGGGTCAGTGTGCTAGGTGTCAGGGTCAGTGTGCTAGGTGTCAGGGTTAGGGTCAGGGTCAGTGTGCTAGGTGTCAGGGTTAGGGTCAGTGTGCTAGGTGTTAGGGTTAGGGTCAGGGTCAGTGTGCTAGGTGTCAGGGTTAGTGTCAGGGTCAGTGTGCTAGGTGTCAGGGTCAGTGTGCTAGGTGTCAGGGTTAGGGTCAGTGTGCTAGGTGTCAGGGTTAGGGTCAGGGTCAGTGTGCTAGGTGTCAGGGTTAGTGTCAGGGTCAGTGTGCTAGGTGTCAGGGTCAGGGTCAGTGTGCTAGGTGTCAGGGTCAGTGTGCTAGGTGTCAGGGTCAGTGTGCTAGGTGTCAGGGTCAGTGCCAGTGTGCTAGGTGTCAGGGTCAGTGTGCTAGGTGTCAGGGTCAGTGTGCTAGGTGTCAGGGTCAGGGTCAGTGTGCTAGGTGTCAGGGTTAGTGTCAGGGTCAGTGTGCTTGGGGTCAGGGTCTGTGTGCTAGGTGTCAGGGTGCTAGGTGTCAGGGTTAGGGTCAGGGTCAGTGTGCTAGGTGTCAGGGTCAGTGTGCTAGGTGTCAGGGTTAGGGTCAGGGTCAGTGTGCTAGGTGTCAGGGTCAGTGTGCTAGGTGTCAGGGTTAGGGTCAGGGTCAGTGTGCTAGGTGTCAGGGTCAGTGTGCTAGGTGTCAGGGTTAGGGTCAGGGTCAGTGTGCTAGGTGTCAGGGTCAGTGTGCTAGGTGTCAGGGTTAGGGTCAGTGTGCTAGGTGTTAGGGTTAGGGTCAGGGTCAGTGTGCTAGGTGTCAGGGTTAGTGTCAGGGTCAGTGTGCTAGGTGTCAGGGTCAGTGTGCTAGGTGTCAGGGTCAGTGTGCTAGGTGTCAGGGTTAGGGTCAGGGTCAGTGTGCTAGGTGTCAGGGTTAGGGTCAGGGTCAGTGTGCTAGGTGTCAGGGTCAGTGTGCTAGGTGTCAGGGTTAGGGTCAGGGTCAGTGTGCTAGGTGTCAGGGTTAGGGTCAGTGTGCTAGGTGTTAGGGTTAGGGTCAGGGTCAGTGTGCTAGGTGTCAGGGTTAGTGTCAGGGTCAGTGTGCTAGGTGTCAGGGTCAGTGTGCTAGGTGTCAGGGTTAGGGTCAGGGTCAGTGTGCTAGGTGTCAGGGTTAGTGTCAGGGTCAGTGTGCTAGGTGTCAGGGTCAGGGTCAGTGTGCTAGGTGTCAGGGTCAGTGTGCTAGGTGTCAGGGTCAGTGTGCTAGGTGTCAGGGTCAGTGTGCTAGGTGTCAGGGTCAGTGTGCTAGGTGTCAGGGTCAGTGCCAGTGTGCTAGGTGTCAGGGTCAGTGTGCTAGGTGTCAGGGTCAGTGTGCTAGGTGTCAGGGTCAGGGTCAGTGTGCTAGGTGTCAGGGTCAGTGTGCTAGGTGTCAGGGTTAGTGTCAGGGTCAGTGTGCTAGGTGTCAGGGTTAGTGTCAGGGTCAGTGTGCTAGGTGTCAGGGTCAGGGTCAGTGTGCTAGGTGTCAGGGTCAGTGCCAGTGTGCTAGGTGTCAGGGTCAGTGTGCTAGGTGTCAGGGTCAGTGTGCTAGGTGTCAGGGTTAGTGTCAGGGTCAGTGTGCTAGGTGTCAGGGTCAGTGTGCTAGGTGTCAGGGTTAGTGTGCTAGGTGTCAGGGTTAGTGTCAGGGTCAGTGTGCTAGGTGTCAGGGTTAGTGTCAGGGTCAGTGTGCTAGGTGTCAGGGTTAGTGTCAGGGTCAGTGTGCTAGGTGTCGGGGTCAGTGTCAGGGTCAGTGTGCTAGGGGTCAGGGTCTGTGTGCTAGGTGTCAGCGTCAGTGTGCTAGGTGTCAGCGTCAGTGTGCTAGGTGTCAGGGTCAGTGTGCTTGGGGTCAGGGTCTGTGTGCTAGGTGTCAGTGTGCTAGGTGTCAGGGTCAGTGTGCTTGGGGTCAGGGTCTGTGTGCTAGGTGTCAGTGTGCTAGGTGTCAGGGTCAGTGTGCTAGGTGTCAGGGTTAGTGTTTAGGGTCAGTGTCTAAGGGAAGGGTTATTTTCTAGGCTTACGTCAGGGTTAGGGTCTAAGATTAGGGTCAGGTTCCAAGGTCAATGTTAGGGTCTAGGGTTAGTGTTGGGAAAAAGAGAGATAGATGAGAGAGAGAGATGAGGCTTCCAAGATTAAAAACGATGACATCATTTCCTCTCTAGGTTAAAGCAGCAGGAGGAGTGTTTAGGCCCCGCCCCCAGCGAGAGGGGGGAGGAGCATCTGGCCCGCCTGCTAGAGGAGAGGGACTCCCTTCTGAGGACGGGCGTGTACACGCATGATGACCTCATCATCAGCCAGCTCAACACACAGATACAACACGCCATGACCACTAGGGGGCAGCCCTGACACACACACTATGTAGACACCTGCTACACACAAACACACACACCATATAGACACATACTACACACAAACACACTATATAGACACCCAGTACACATAAACACACACACTATATAGAAACATACTACACACAAACACACTATTTAGACACCTAGTACACATAAACACACACACTATATAGACACATCCTACACACACACACATACACATTTGCTGGATTTTCATGTTTCAAGTAACCTTTGAGAGTGAAGACTTCCTGTTTCCATAACTATTCCCTACCCTCTTCCTGTTTCCATAACTGTTCCCTACCCTCTTCCTGTTTCCATAGCTGTTCCCTAACCTCTAACTGTTCTAAACTCTTCCTGTTTCCATAGCTGTTCCCTAACCTCTAACTGTTCTAAACTCTTCCTGTTTCCATAGCTGTTCCCTAACCTCTAACTGTTCTAAACTCTTCCTGTTTCCATAGCTGTTCCCTAACCTCTAACTGTTCTAAACTCTTCCTGTTTCCATAGCTGTTGTAAACTCTTTTCCACAGTCTTGGTAGTAGTGTTAGTATTGGTGGAATCACAGGGGTGTTAGAGCCCTATACAAACATTATTCTCTGCACCCAGTGTGATCTAGTATTTATTATGTTTAGAGTGAACAGTACAGAGTCTTTGTTTAATAAATGAATTATTTTGATGCTTTTTGTTGGTGTTGTGGTATTCCTTATTACACGTGTCTGCTAGCCGCAGAGAAAGGAGAGTAGGAAAGAGTGGGAGGGAGGGGTAGGACAGTAAGCAGATGTCTGTAAAAGTGGGGGTGTACTATCTGATGTCTTATAGCTCAATAGCACTCCGTTTGTGTCTGTGTGTGAGAGAGGGAGTTTGTGTTATCTGGAATTCCTGCTTGAAAAACCCCTTTTGACGGATAACTGACTAATTACTAAACATCTGTCATGCTAAGTGCCCTGTTCTACACACACAAACACGCTCACACACACACACACACACAGACACACACAAACCCACACACACGCTCTTGATTTGTGTTGCTTTGTACACCCGAAATCTCTAGAGCATGTTGGTTGGGAAGGACCAAGTACCTTAGTACCTAGTACTACCTAAAGTACTACAGTCCTATCTAAAATACTCTAGTACTACCTAAAGTACTCTAGATAGAACTGGAGTACTTTAGATAATATTAGAATACTCCAGTACTATCTAACATACTCCAATAGTACGTAAAGTACTCCAGTACTATCTAATATATTCCAGTAGTACCTAAAGTACTCCAGTACTACCTAAAGTACTGCAGTAATACCTAAATTACTCCAGTACTATCTAATATACTCCAGTAATACTTTAGTACTGCAGTAATACCTAAAGTACTCCAGTACTATCTAATATACTCCAGTACTCCCTAAAGTACCCCAGTCCTATCTAAAATACTCTAGTACTACCTAAAGTACTCTAGATAGAACTGGAGTACTTTAGATAATATTAATATACTCCAGTACTCCCTAAAGTACTGCAGTAATACCTTACGTAATGTAGTAATACTTTGAGTACTGCAGTAATACCTAAAGTACTGCAGTACTATCTAATATACTCCAGTAATACCTAAAGTACTCCGGTAATACCTAAAGTACTAGAGTAATACCTAAAGTACTCCAGTAATACCTAAAGTACTGCAGTAATACCTAAAGTACTCCAGTACTACCTAAAGTACTGCAGTAATACCTAAAGTACTGCATTAATACCTAAAGTACTGCAGTACTACCTAAAGTACTGCAGTAATACCTAAAGTACTCAAGTAATACCTAAAGTACTGCAGTAATACCTAAAGTACTCCAGTACTACCTAAAGTACTGCAGTAATACCTAAAGTACTCCAGTAATACCTAAAGTACTAGAGTAATACCTAAAGTACTGCAGTAATACCTAAAGTACTCCAGTAATACCTAAAGTACTAGAGTAATACCTAAAGTACTGCAGTAATACCTAAAGTACTCCAGTACTACCTAAAGTACTGCAGTACTACCTAAAGTACTCCAGTAATACCTAAAGTACTCCAGTAATACCTAAAGTACTGCAGTAATACCTAAAGTACTCCCGTAATACCTAAAGTACTGCAGTAATACCTAAAGTACTGCAGTAATACCTAAAGTACTGCAGTACTACCTAAAGTACTCCAGTAATACCTAAAGTACTCCAGTAATACCTAAAGTACTGCAGTAATACCTAAAGTACTCCCGTAATACCTAAAGTACTGCAGTAATACCTAAAGTACTGCAGTAATACCTAAAGTACTGCAGTAATACCTAAAGTACTGCAGTAATACCTAAAGTACTGCAGTAATACCTAAAGTACTGCAGTACTCCCTAAACGTTGCAGTGGCTAATCACGTAAGCCGGCCATTTGACCGGAAGACACCCACAGGAAGAAGAACCTTGGTTAGCATGTAGCGTTAGCATTGTAGCATCCCCCTGTTTACTGAGCAACTGTGTTCAGTTCAGCGGTGGCTGTCTGGGTGCTGTGACGTGTTAGTTAGACGCAGGAAGGACTGTAAGGAAGACCTCAACATGGTTCCAATTAACAGGGGAACAACTTTTGAAATCATTTAAACTTGTTACTACCACACTTGACTTCTGACCCCAGACTAGTTTCCAGGAGACTCCATGAGAAGCAGAACTAATAGTGACATCACAGAGAGTACTCTTCCCACCCAGGGTCCACATGGAATCTGGTTCAAAGTTAAGCAGTATTACACACAAGGGGTATTTGGCCGTTGAAAGACCCAGTCTGACTAATACCTGGAAAACATGTCCGTAGACTCCTACGCAACGCAAACGCTCCAGCCAGTAGGACGGACCGCAGGCACATAAGCAACTTGAGCTAACTCTTTCTAGAGAATCCAGCATGAACAACAATTATTAATTACAACTTATGTTGATGAAAGAGCAAACATAATATAAATCAAACTAATATCTAGTGGAATTATAACTGTCCCGTTACAGGAAAATAATGTAAGGTGGGGGTGTAGGCCCACTGGGTGTTTGAGGTCTGTGTAGGCCTACTGAGCATACAGTGTGTGTGTAGGCCTACTGAGCATACAGTGTGTGTGTAGGCCTACTGAGCATACAGTGTGTGTGTAGGCCTACTGAGCATACAGTGTGTGTGTAGGCCTACTGAGCGTGTGCAGTGTGTGTGTAGGCCTACTGAGCAGTTCAGTGTGTGTGTAGTCCTACTGAGCATACAGTGTGTGTGTAGGCCTACTGAGCATACAGTGTGTGTGTAGGCCTACTGAGCATACAGTGTGTGTGTAGGCCTACTGAGCGTGTGCAGTGTGTGTGTAGGCCTACTGAGCGTGTGCAGTGTGTGTGTAGGCCTACTGAGCATACAGTGTGTGTGTAGGCCTACTGAGCGTGTGCAGTGTGTGTGTAGGCCTACTGAGCATACAGTGTGTGTGTAGGCCTACTGAGCATACAGTGTGTGTGTAGGCCTACTGAGCATACAGTGTGTGTGTAGTCCTACTGAGCATACAGTGTGTGTGTAGGCCTACTGAGCATACAGTGTGTGTGTAGGCCTACTGAGCATACAGTGTGTGTGTAGGCCTACTGAGCATACAGTGTGTGTGTAGGCCTACTGAGCATACAGTGTGTGTGTAGGCCTACTGAGCGTGTGCAGTGTGTGTGTAGTCCTACTGAGCATACAGTGTGTGTGTAGGCCTACTGAGCATACAGTGTGTGTGTAGGCCTACTGAGCATACAGTGTGTGTGTAGGCCTACTGAGCGTGTGCAGTGTGTGTGTAGGCCTACTGAGCGTGTGCAGTGTGTGTGTAGGCCTACTGAGCGTGTGCAGTGTGTGTGTAGGCCTACTGAGCGTGTGCAGTGTGTGTGTAGGCCTACTGAGCATACAGTGTGTGTGTAGGCCTACTGAGCATACAGTGTGTGTGTAGGCCTACTGAGCATACAGTGTGTGTGTAGTCCTACTGAGCATACAGTGTGTGTGTAGGCCTACTGAGCATACAGTGTGTGTGTAGGCCTACTGAGCATACAGTGTGTGTGTAGGCCTACAGAGCGTGTGTAGGTCTACTGAGCATACAGTGTGTGTGTAGGCCTACTGAGCGTGTGTAGGCCTACTGAGCATACAGTGTGTGTGTCATACAGTGTGTGTGTAGGCCTACTGAGCGTGTGAGGTGTGTGTGTAGGCCTACTGAGCGTGTGAGGTGAGTGAGTAGGCCTACTGAGCGTGTGAGGTGAGTGAGTAGGCCTACTGAGCGTGTGAGGTGAGTGAGTAGGCCTACTGAGCGTGTGCGGGTGGTAGAAGCGTCCAGCTGGTTCCCAGGATGACCAGTGGTGATTAATGGATGAAAACCTTGACGCTGTTTGCTTTGGTGAATAGTTCAGATTCTCTGGAGAACCACTTTGTTGAAGTCTCTTTCCCTTCACCAACACTTCTCTCTCTCTCTCTCTCTCTCTCTCTCTCTCTCTCTCTCTCTCTCTCTCTCTACCCCCACCCCCCCCCCCCCCCCCCCCCCCCCCCCCCCCCGATCTGCCAACTGAACCACAGACGGCCCACTAACAGTGGGTATGAAAGAATTGGTAATGGTTCAAGATATATATATGTGTGTGTGTTGTTTTGCAATGTTACCCATAGTCATCTTTCAACAGTTGCTTCTACTTTGAAACAATAACACACACACACATACACACACTCAGACACACACACACTCAGACACACACACATTCACTCAGACACACACACTCAGACACACACACACTCAGACATACACAGACACACACACACACACACTCAGACACACACACATTCACTCAGACACACACACACTCAGACACACACTCAGACACACACACACACACTCAGACACACACAGACACACACACACACACACACACACTCAGACACACACAGACACACACACACACACACACACACTCAGACACACACACACACACTCAGACACACACACACACACACACACACACACACACACACACACACACTCAGACACACCAAGGTTTCCCGGTGATGTGAGGAGGATTGAATGTTTGGCGAGTATAAATCTTTATACCAAATTATACTCAATTGTACTTGATAGTAAATACTACAAAAGAATACTAAATGCTACTAAATAATACTAATAAATACTACTACATACTACTAAATAATACTCAATACTAGTGAATAATGATAAATACTAGTACATTTTCAAGCCTGGATTAGATCTTTAGAATTGTAAATCATATTCACTTTAAAATCCCCAAATGATATTCACTTTTTTTTTGCACTATATTCAGGAATCACTTTGCTTACAGTAAAATGACTTAATCCCATGACCCCCTAACCCTTTTCTCTTTTCTATTTACATTTTAACTCTTTATTTGAGATTTAAATTAATATTTTTGTATATATTTTAAATATTTTACCATTGGATTTGCTCTTTTTTTTTATATAAATGTAGCCTGTTTCTGTTTTAATTTTCCCTTTCTACATTGAATTGCGGTACGATCATTCGTAGTTATACAGTGAATTATATGCCATTTATCATTAAGCAAGGTTCAGGGTAACCTAACCCTCTTAATTAAACATTTTAATTGTATTTAATTGGAGTGCTGTTTGGCTGTAATCAGCCAGAAAGATAGTTCAGAGAGATAAACCTTTCAATCATGGAAGACACGCTCTCAAAACCAACTTTCAACCAACATCCCACGATCAAATCCCTCCTATTTTATATTCCTACTGGCCACTAGCAGCACACACAGATTGATGTGTTAAACATCCAATGAATGACCTCTTGCCACTAGCAGCACACACAGATTGACAGGAAAAACATCCAAATAAATGAAAACAATCACCTAACTCTTAAGTGTAGTGAACCTTAGGGGCGGGATATCTCAGGGTTATCGGTTTTCGTTCCATAATTCGGATATTGCTTTGTCAAATTCTTCAGGAGAACTGCACATTTATTCTCTTTACCTTTGTTGTTGTTCTTGTCCTGTTGTCTTTCATCTCACTCCAGGGACTGGTTACTGGTCTACAGCTCATATGAAGTAAGAGACTGGGACTGTTAACTGGTCTACAGCTCATAGGAAGTAAGAGACTGGGACTGTTAACTGGTCTACAGCTCATAGGAAGTAAGAGACCAGGGACTGTTAACTGGTCTACAGCTCATAGGAAGTAAGAGACTGGGACTGTTAACTGGTCTACAGCTCATAGGAAGTAAGAGACCAGGGACTGTTAACTGGTCTACAGCTCATAGGAAGTAAGAGACTGGGACTGTTAACTGGTCTACAGCTCATAGGAAGTAAGAGACTGGGACTGTTAACTGGTCTACAGCTCATATGACGTAAGAGACTGGGACTGTTAACTGGTCTACAGCTCATATGACGTAAGAGACTGGGACTGTTAACTGGTCTACAGCTCATAGGAAGTAAGAGACCATGGTTGCAGTCTAAATAGTCTTTATTGCTTAGGAAGGTTCGTAAGTGAGAGAAATGGCCCGGAAGTATAAGTGGCAACAATAAGGGCTATTAGAATTCTCTAAATGCTAATGAAAGGTGTTTCAATGCTTCCTTTCCTATCTCCTTTAGCATAGGGTGCACTGGACCATCCTTGACGAAAGGAAAGGAGATAATGCCGTCCCACAATTCCTTGCGCCAGGAACATTTAAAGAGGCGCACCATTCGGCCGTTATGACAGTTATGTTCATACAATCATACTTATTAGGATCTATGTGGATCAACAGGACCGACAGTTATGTTCATACAATCATACTTATTAGGATCTATGTGGATAAATATGAGTGGACAGGAGCTCAACCTGACACCCATTTCATTTCACTTTGGGACTGGGAGCCAACCTTGGTCAATTACAATGAAGTTATATTTTATATGAAGTTATAATCACGTTTAGACAGCCTGCATGAAACAACACGGTAAGAAAGCACAGGGCAAAGTGTCTAAAATGGGTTTTACTATTCCATCTTCGGAGCGTTGTAATAGGAACCGGGGAACAGAGGGGGGATTTCCATTCACAATGTGGTTCCTAATGCTATTGTAGGTTCTTCAGTTTCATCAGCTTCATTACTTACAGTCCCAGTCCCATTACAGTCCCAGTCCCATTACAGTCCCAGTCCCATTACAGTCCCAGTGGTGCATCTACTTCCTGGAGTTCTGCTGTACATTTGTTGTGTCACTGTGAATGCATTTAGCCACCGTAGCACAATCCTCCAGTGAGTACATAAAGAGAGACAGAGGTCAGAACGCAGAGCTTTATTTCTGATTAAACATCTCCACAGTTGGTTAAAAAAGGGACCAGGTAGCAATCATGCAAACGAGTGAAGAGTTTGGGGTGGGCGGGGCCTCGTCAGGGTGATGAAGAGTGTCCATCTTCTGGAGATGATTTGCATACCCGACACCTAATCACAAAAGTTCTTCAGGAACTACAACTGAGTGTCCATAACCTTTATATATACTGACCCTGTTAGCTCCAGTTATTGTGAGTTCTAGCAGAACCTCTGGAGGGACACAGAGCCTGGGCCACAACCCAAACCTGAAGGGGTGGAGCTACGCCATGGGTCATGTTTTACGGAGATATTCTACCGAAGAGAAGCTTTCAGAAGGGGATTTTTAGAGTTTATTTAGACAGGGGCCAGTCTACACGGTAGACCTTTGCAGCCACGAAGAATGTTGGTGTCTGGACACGATGTTTTAGCTTCTTTCGCAGCGTTGCCATCTGATTTTCCGGGGAAGTTGCTACAGGCAGTTGGACTGTTGCTTAAAGTTGTTTAATGACGTGATGTCATTGTGCGATGACGTCGTAAAAATGATTTCTATAGTATTAACATAGTTAGCAGTTAGAAGTTCCATCCCGATCAAACATTCGTGACCAACTTTTGGGTTTTTTAACTGTGGTTGTTGAACTATTTAAACGTATCAAGGAAGTTTACAAAACACCAAATAAAGAAATAACGTCTTAACTCAAATGTTGAAACACTTTTTCAAGACTAACTTCATTTTAGTCTGCAGTGAGTTTGGCAGCATATATTAGCATAACAGCCTTACATAACAGAAGCTTTAGCCTTTTGCAGACGTGAACGCTACTGTGCAGAGGAAATTTGAAATTTGTCTTTTTTTTTTACTTCCTAACAAAACAACTGTACTCTGAACTGAATGTGTTCAAATTATTTGACCAAAACATTTGCATTTATTCTTCCAATTCTACAGCTGCCTGGGCCTCATGTTGAGCTGTGCATGTTGAGCTGTGCATGTTGAGCTGTGCATGTTGACCTGTGCATGTTGAGCTGTGCATGTTGAGCTGTGCATGTTGAGCTGTGCATGTTGAGCTGTGCATGTTGAGCTGTGCATGTTGAGCTGTGCATGTTGAGCTGTGCATGTTGAGCTGTGCATGTTGAGCTGTGCATGTTGACCTGTGCATGTTGAGCTGTGCATGTTGAGCTGTGCATTGGGAGGGAGGTGTTTTACAGCCAGGCAGACAGACATTCCACCTGGTAAAGTTTACTAGTGCTGGCCGAGTTTGTGATCGCTGTACATACAAAATAAATATGAAACGAAAGAGTGAAATGTTCACCCAAGATTTGAGCTTGTCTGCTATCAGACTTTACAGTAAACCCAACATTTAGTTTTTGTTTTAATCGTCTTAGTATGTCTTCTATGATCACATAGTGATCCATTCTGTCACTGCTACTGATATAATAGTGTAATTCAGGAAAACGTGTGTACCACTCTGCTCCGTACTCATGTCCTGTTCTTTTCGTGAAGTCGAAGTGCATTTTCAGTCACTTCGACATCCGATAGAGGGTTAAGCTTATCAATTATAACTATCATAGTATAATATAATATATATATTATAGTATAACGCCCATTGTGTGATGTCATAGATTTTATAGACAAGGGTTAGAGATGTTGTATATTTATATATATATAAATATACATATTTATATATGTATATATATATGAAGTCATATATATATACATATACATATTTATATATATATATATATATATATTCATACTCAACATGTATTAGCTTAAAAGAAAGTACCACAAAGTTGAACTAACTATAACTATAACTATATACTAGCTGAGAGTTCTAAGATAGGGGGAGCCCAAAACGCGTGCTTTCCATTTTCAGGGTTTGAATTCCAGTTTAACCATGGGGTTCACTTATACTTTAAATTTATTCAATTACAGACACTTGAAGACATTTGTATTCAACGTGAGTCCCAAATTACCATATTAACTATTTTGTCAGTTGACCACAACTTCCAAATAAATAGATACAAATTTGTAATTTTTAACACATTTCCAAAATCTTTCTTTGAAATAGCATATCTACAGAGTCAATCAATAACTTTTAATAAACAGTACTTAAATAATAAGTTATTGTGGAAGGAAGAGGATCTGTTGTAACTTATATCATAGATCAATCATCTGGTAATCATCAATCATTAATAAGAAATGCTGGACCCCTAAAACGAAAATGTAAGCTTTCTGTTCCTTTCATTGACAGGACTGATACCGTAGTGCACTACATGAGAACACAATTCATAGTTTCTCGTCAATTTCTTTGAGAATTCTGCTGAAATTAGATTTCGTCAGGTTTTGAATGTTTCTACGACTCTGAACCTCGGTGGTCCACACCGTTGATGTAGCATGTTGCCGTTAGCATGTCCTCTGTGCTGCTAGCCCCGGTCTTTGGTAAGAGTTAGGGTTCGTCTGATGGCTTTGAAAGGACCGAGGACTGAAGCCCCATAGTTCAATCGTACAAAAAAAAATACATTTTGTATTTACATCATTGGATCAATATGTATTCTGAATGTACAGTATAGTGATATTAATATTCCACTTTGGATAATAATATAACCACCTCTTGTTGTTTCAGCTACTGTAACCTAGCTAGGTTTGGTTTGTAAATGCCTCTGGCCTAAGCTGGAACTTCTTGTTCGATATAAGGATTGGAAGCAATTCTGCGAAAAGTAAAAAATGATGCCAATGGCCTTGTAAAGCCCAATGGCAACTAGTCTAGGGCCTACATTTTAGTATTTACTGTAGATTTCTTATTAATAGAGAATCTTTGGATAGAGAAATTACAGTGTTCAGAAAACCCATTTGGTGTTCATGAAATAACTGCTTATCCCCTTTTAATACAAAGAGTGTCATAAGGTCATAGATCTATGTACATATATCTGCGATTGCTTAAAAAT
>JACYXH010000453.1:935000-937500 GCA_026745465.1 Lota lota
CTACCACTAACACACCTACCACTAACACACCTACCACTATCACACCACTAACACACCTACCACTAACACACCACTAATACACCTACCACTAACACACATACCACTAACACACCTACCACTAACACACCTACCGCTAACACACCTACCACTAACACACATACCACTAACACACATACAACTAACACACCTACCACTAACACACCTACCACTAACACACCACTAACACACCTACCACTAACACACCTACCACTAACACACATACAACTAAATAACACACAACCAAATATTATACAACAAAAACCCACACAACTAAATGGTGCTTCGCTGGTTCTAGCACAGCTGGGTACTTTTCACCAATAGTGAGTATGGTTCCACACCACTGGGATGGGTTAGGGTTAGGGTTAATGTTAGTTAGGGTTAACCCTAACCCTGGTTCCACACCACTGGGATGGGTTAGGGTTAGGGTTAATGTTAGTTAGGGTTAACCCTGGTTCCACACCACTGGGATGGGTTAGGGTTAGGGTTAATGTTAGTTAGGGTTAACCCTAACCCTGGTTCCAAACCACTGGGATGGGTTAGGGTTAGGGTTAATGTTAGTTAGGGTTAACCCTGGTTTCACACCACTGGGATGGGTTAGGGTTAGGGTTCATGTTAGTTAGGGTTAACTCTAACCCTGGTTCCACACCACTGGGATGGGTTAGGGTTAGGGTTCATGTTAGTTAGGGTTAACTCTAACCCTGGTTCCACACCACTGGGTTAGGGTTAGGGTTAATGTTAGTTAGGGTTAACCCTAACCCTGGTTCCACACCACTGGAATGCTAACGGACTTAGAGAATGAGAGGTGAACAGCTAGAACTCTGAGCTAGGTGGTGGCTGTGTTTTTGGCAGTGTGAGAATTATGAATCGCTGGGTGCAGAGCACCAGAGAGAGGGGGAGAGGGGGAGAGAGGGGGGGGGAGAGAGGGAGAGAGAGGGAGAGAGAGGGGGAGAGAGGGAGAGAGGGGGAGAGAGGGAGAGAGGGGGTGGAGAGAGAGAGAGTAAACAGTGGTGGTTTTATGTGGTCTGAGTGATTCATGCTGTCATCTATAGTCTCTCAAGGTTCTTTTTCAGCCTCACTCATTCACTCATAACTCTATCACCAGGCGGGGTAAACCCAACGCCATGGCGTGAGAAAGGGTTAGTACGTCTATTAGATACACACAGGCTCACACACACACACACACACACACACACACACACACACACACACACAGGCTCACACACACAGGCTCTCACACACACACACACACACACACACAGCACACACACACAGGCTCACACACACACACACACACACACACACACAGGCTCGCACACACACAGGCTCGCACACACACAGGCTCACGCACACACAGGCTCACGCACACACAGGCTCGCACACACAGGCTCGCACACACACAGGCTCACACACACACAGGCGCACGCACCATGAAGATGCAAAGACATTTGAACCGAATAAAGAATGAGAGGGAGAGAGACATTGGTCCAGGTTGTTAAAGTCTGGTTCTAAGCTCTGGTTCTGGAGGTCCTTAAGGTCTGGTTCTGAAAGTCCTAAAGGTCTGGTTCTAGAGGACCTAAAGGTCTGGTTCTGAAGGTCCTAAATGTCTGGTTCTGAAGGTCCTAAATATCTGGTTTTGGAGGTGCTAAAGGCCTGGTTCTGAATGTTCTAAGGGTCTGGTTCTAGAGGAGCTAAAGGTTTTGTTCGGAAGGTTCTAAGGATATCAAGTTTGTAGAGGTTCTAAAGGTCTGGTTCTAGAGGTTCTAACAGTCGGGGTTCTAAAGGTTCTGGGTCTTACCGGTCTGGGTTCTGGGTGCAGACGTGCATCTGCAGCAGGATCCTCTGGGTGAAGGTCTTGAAACACTGACCACACTTCCAGAGATGCCAGTCGCTGAACTCACTGCTGAGCTGGCTGGTGGAGGTGGGACTGGCTAGGACTCGCTGGTTCTTTGAGCCCAGCGGACCAAAGGCAGAGTCAGCCTGCGGACCCCCTGCCTTGTCCATCATGGAGAAGGACCTGGAGCAGGGGCTGTGAGCGAAGACCATGGAGCGCAGGAGGGGAGCAGGGGAGGAGGAAGGTTTGCCGTTCTTGTTGAAGGTCTGGAGGGAATCCTGACGACTCATTGCTTCCATCACAGAGGCGGGAACGTTCACTGCAAAGCAACAGACAGACAGACAGACAGACAGACAGACAGACAGGTAGACAGATAGATAGACAGACAGGTAGACAGATAGATAGACAGACAGACAGACAGACAGACAGGTAGACAGATAGATAGACAGACAGACAGACAGACAGACAGACAGACAGGTAGACAGATAGATAGACAGACAAACACAAGTAAAGAGACAGGTAGAGGCAACAGTACTTCTCTAGAACAGTAAGACTGTTCTATACCAGTAAGATTGTTCTATACCAGTAAGACTGTTCTATACCAGTAAGACTGCTCTATACCAGTAAGAC
>JACYXH010000453.1:942500-950000 GCA_026745465.1 Lota lota
AGTAGAAACACCACACAGTAGAAACACCATACAGTAGAAACACCATACAGTACAAACACAATACAGTAGAAACACCATACAGTAGAAACACCACACAATAGAAACACCATACAGTAGAAACGCAATACAGTAGAAGCACCATACAGTAGAAACACCACACAGTAGAAACACCATACAGTAGAAACACCATACAATAGGTAGAAACACCATACAGTAGAAACACCTTACAATAGGTAGAAACACCAAACAGTAGAAACACCACACAATAGAAACACCATACAGTAGAAACGCAATACAGTAGAAGCACCATACAGTAGAAACACCACACAGTAGAAACACCATACAGTAGAAACACCATACAATAGGTAGAAACACCATACAGTAGAAACACCTTACAATAGGTACAAACTCCATACAGTAGAAACACCATCCAGTACAAACACCATACAGTAGAAACACCACACAGTAGAAACACCATACAGTAGAAACACCATACAGTAGAAACACCATACAGTAGAAACATCATACAGTAGAAGCACCATACAGTAGAAACACAATACAGTAGAAACACCACACAGTAGAAACACCATACAGTAGAAACACCATACAGTAGAAACGCAATACAGTAGAAACACCATATAGTAGAAACACCATACAGTAGAGCCACCATACAGTAGAAACACCACACAGTAGAAACACCACACAGTAGAAACACCACACAGTAGAAACACCATACAATAGAAACACCATACAGTAGAAACACCACACAGTAGAAACACCACACAGTAGAAACACCATACAGTAGAAACACCATACAGTAGAAACACCACACAGTAGAAACACCATACAGTAGAAACACCATACAGTAGAAACACCACACAGTAGAAACACCATACAGTAGAAACTCCATACAGTAGAAACACCACACAGTAGAAACACCACACAGTAGAAACACCATACAGTAGAAACACCACACAGTAGAAACACCACACAGTAGAAACACCATACAGTAGAAACACCATACAGTAGAAACACCACACAGTAGAAACACCATACAGTAGAAACACCATACAGTAGAAACACAATACTATAGGTAGAAACACCATACAGTAGAAACACCATACAGTAGAAGCACAATACAGTAGAAACACCATACAATAAGTAGAAACACCATACAGTAGAAACACCACACAGTAGAAACACCATACAGTAGAAACCCCATACAGTAGAAACACCACACAGTAGAAACACCACACAGTAGAAACACCATACAGTAGAAACACCACACAGTAGAAACACCACACAGTAGAAACACCACACAGTAGAAACACCATACAGTAGAAACACCATACAGTAGAAACACCACACAGTAGAAACACCACACAGTAGAAACACCACACAGTAGAAGCACCATACAGTAGAAACACCACACAGTAGAAACACCACACAGTAGAAGTACCACAGTAACTAAACTTTGAGGACTGTGCTTCTTGTGATTGGCAGAGTGTATTTACATAATCTCTGCAAGATGTCCACCAAATCTAGATCAGATCTCTATTGATCTGAACCAGATCTGAACCAGATCTTAAGTAGATCTCAACTTGATCAACCAGATCGACCAGAACAACGGAACATCAAAGCTCGTTCACACTGTCCCCAGAGATGTGATGTTGCCATGGCGATGTGCACAGTCAGAAAGGATTCCAGATGTTGTGGCTGGACTCTGGTCCAGTATAAACACAGCCTAGCTGAATCTCAAGCCCTCTGAAACAAGGACTGGAAGGAGGGATGAAAACTAAATATTATCAAGGAGAAGGAGAGGCTATGAAAAATACAAAGAAAAACAAAAAGAAGAAAAGGGAAAAATAAAGAGAGAGGGGGAGAGAGGGAGAGAGAGGCGGACAGAGAGAGAGAGAGAGAGAGAGGGGGCAAGAGAGGGGGAGAGAGGGAGAGAGAGGCGGACAGAGAGAGAGAGAGGGGGGAGAGAGAGATAGAGAGATATAGAGAGGAGAGAGAGGGACAGAGAGGGGGGAGAGAGAGGCAGGGAGAGAGGGAGAGAGATAGAGAGAAAGAGAAAGGCAGGGAGAGAGGGATAGAGAGATAGAGAGAGGGAGAGAGATACAGAGGGAGAGAGAGAGGGGGAGAGAGACACACAGAGAAAGAGGAGAGAGAAAGATGCAGGGAGAGAAAGTGAGGGGACAGAGAGGGACAGAGAGAGAGAGGCAGGGAGAGAGGAAGGGAGAGGCAGGGAGAGAGGGAGAGAGAGACAGACTTGTCTAGGTTTAGCAGCTCAGCTCAGCATCTCTTTCCCATGATGCATTGCTTTCATCGTAAGGATAAGGCCATCTGCTAAACGAGGGGTGGAGCTTTGAGGGACTAGTAAATCAAACATTAAATAAATAAATAAATCATACCCATTGACAACCAAGGACTGAAAGGTGGTCTGTTAACGTAGCTAGCTGTGCATTTAACACGATGTGTGATTTAAAAAAAGCGTATTTGTTGAGTACACACATCATTTTACGTTGTATGTATTTGAAACGTACTGTTTCCAGGCATGGCCGCTCTATGAATCAAAGCACCCTTGATCTGAGGGAAACGCCGGTGGGTCTCAGACATTCATGTCAACATTCCTATCACACCAGCACTTTAACTGGTAGAATATGAAAGCAAACTAAAGCAGACAACATTTAAATACGTTAGTAAAACATAAAATACTAAAGCAGTGGTCGCCAACCCGTCGATCGACTGGTAGATCTTTGAGACGTTCCATGTAGCTCCCAAAAATATTAGAAAAAAAAGAAACACGAAAACTAAAGTAGTAGTTTAGAAAACGAAATACACAAATACATTATGCCTGCTGAATGTTCGCTAGCGGTACAGCTAGCACACAGGTGAAAAGGTGAAAACGTACAGTTTCCATTCAGAATGGGAAGAGGAACTTCTTTTTACCTTGGTGAATGACAAGTGTGTATGTGTGTTGTGCCCCCAAACACAAGCACTGTCTAAAGAGGAACTCTGGAGCGGCACCACAACACCAAGCACCAGACATTCAAAGACTAACCCTAACCCTAACCCACCAAACACAAGCACTGTCTAAAGAGGAACTCTGGAGCGGCACCACAACACCAAGCACCAGACATTCAAAGACAGCTTCCCGCCAAAGAGTGCAGTCCATGCAAGGCAAGTTGCCGAGCTCAAATCGGGGTTGAAGGCCCAGCAAGTATTTCACAAAACCTGCTGCTCAAAATAAGGCTGCTACTGAAGCATCATTTCAGATAAGTCACCTTTTGGTGACTTGTAAAAGAAACCTTTTACAGATGGCTGAAGTGTGGCCAATGGCCTGTTTGAAATGCTAGTTAGTGTTTTCTTGGTTGATGCGAGACACCATGTCTACTGAACCATGGTTGGTCTCTCTCTCTCTGTATCTCTCCCTCTCTCTCTTTCTCTCTCATGCTCAATCTCTCTCTGTATCTCTCCCTCTCACTCCCTGTGTCTTTCTCTCTCTTTCTCTCTCTCCACATCAAATTAGTAAATATAAACAATCAATCCTTACAAAAATCGATCAAGAACATGCAGATGACATGTTTATCTACTGGCTGATGTACACACACATCAGCCAGTAGAGTGTGTGTTGTGTGTTAACATCAGAGAGTTCTTGAAGCTGTGGCATAATATTTATCCTCCATACAAGGAGGAACAGACAGACAGACAGATAGACAGACAGAGACCGATATACAGACAGACAGGTAGACAGACAGGTAGACAACAGACAGGTAGACAGACTGACCTGTACTGGACAACCATCATGTTCTGCTCTCCACAGTGGCGTGCACAGCGGATGTAGCGCATCCAGCTGGATTTCGTGGGCTCGTTCCCGTCCACAAAGTGCTGCAGAACCCCCTCTCCATCGTAGATCTGGAACACCCATCAGAAACACCCTTAAACGCACACCAACACCCCTTAAACACACACCAACACCCCTCAAACACACACCAACACCCCTTAAACACACACCAGAAACACCCCTCAAACACACACCAGAAACACCCTTAAACACACACCAGAAACACCCTTAAACGCACACCAACACCCCTCAAACACACACCAGAAGGACCCTTAAACACACACCAGAAACACCCTTAAACGCACACCAACACCCCTTAAACACACACCAGAAACACCCCTTAAACACACACCAGAAACGCCCTTAAACACACACCAGAAACACCCTTAAACGCACACCAACACCCCTCAAACACACACCAGAAACACCCCTTAAACGCACACCAACACCCCTTAAACACACACCAGAAACCCCCCTCAAACACACACCAGAAACACCCTTAAACGCACACCAACACCCCTTAAACACACACCAGAAACACACCTTAAACACACACCAGAAACACCCCTTAAACACACACCAGAAACACCCCTTAAACGCTCACCAACACCCCTTAAACACACACCAGAAACACCCCTTAAACGCATACCAACACCTCTCAAACACACACCAGAAACACCCCTTAAACACACACCAGAAACACCCTTAAACGCACACCAGAAACACCCCTTAAACACACACCAGAAACACCCTTAAACACACACCAACACCTCTCAAACACACACCAGAAACACCCCTTAAACACACACCAGAAACACCCTTAAACACACACCAACACCTCTCAAACACACACCAGAAACACCCATTAAACACACACCAACACCCCTCAAACACACACCAGAAACACCCCTTAAGCACACACCAACACCCCTCAAACACACACCAGAAACCCCCTTAAACACACACCAGAAACACCCTTAAACACACACCAGAAACACCCTTAAACGCACACCAGAAACACCCTTAAACACACACCAACACCTCTCAAACACACACCAGAAACACCCCTTAAACACACACCAACACCCCTCAAACACACACCAGAAACACCCCTTAAGCACACACCAACACCCCTCAAACACCCCTCAAACACACACCAGAAACCCCCCTCAAACACACACCAGAAACACCCTTAAACGCACACCAACACCCCTTAAACACACACCAGAAACACCCCTTAAACACACACCAGAAACACCCTTAAACGCACACCAACACCTCTCAAACACACACCAGAAACACCCTTAAACACACACCAGAAACACCCTTAAACGCACACCAACACCTCTTAAACACACACCAGAAACACCCTTAAACACACACCAACACCTCTCAAACACACACCAGAAACACCCCTTAAACACACACCAACACCCCTCAAACACACACCAGAAACACCCCTTAAACATACACCAACACCCCTCAAACACACATCAGAAACACCCCTTAAACACACACCAGAAACACCCTTAAACACACACCAGAAACACCCTTAAACACACACCAACACCTCTCAAACACACACCAGAAACACCCCTTAAACACACACCAACACCCCTCAAACAAATCCAGAAACACCCTTAAACGCACACCAGAAACACCCTTAAACACACACCAACACCTCTCAAACACACACCAGAAACACCCCTTAAACACACACCAACACCCCTTAAACACACACCAGAAACACCCCTTAAACACACACCAGAAACACCCTTAAACACACCAACACCTCTCAAACACACACCAGAAACACCCCTTAAACACACACAAACACCCCTCAAATACACATCAGAAACACCCCTCAAACACACACCAGAAACACCCCTTAAACACACACCAACACCCCTCAAACACACACCAGAAACACCCCTTAAACACACACTAACACCCCTCAAACACACACCAACACCCCTTAAACACACACCAACACCCCTCAAACACACACCAGAAACACCCCTTAAACACACACTAACACCCCTCAAACACACACCAACACCCCTTAAACACACACCAACACCCCTCAAACACACACCAACACCCCTTAAACACACACCAACACCCCTCATACACACACCAACACCCCTTAAACACACACCAACACCCCTCATACACACACCAACACCCCTCAAACACACACCAACACCCCTCAAACAGAGAGGGGATTCAGGATTCAGATCGACATTTCGGCAGCCACATCAAATCAGTCACTAAATCGGCCCACTATGACCTTAAAAACATAGCAAGACTGAGAGGACTCACTCAAGACCTAGAAAAACTTGCTCATGCTTTTATTACTAGTAGACTAGATTATTGTAATGGTCTCCTTACAGGTCTTACAGGTCAAGAAATTTGAACACATTACACCCATTCTTAAATCCTTACACTGGCTCCCCATATATCAGAGAATTTATTTCAAAATACTGCTGTCGCCTACAAATCCCTACACGGCTTAGGGCCAAAGTATATCACCGACATGCTTTCACTCTACATGCCCTCTAGACTGCTAAGATCATCTGAGACCAATCTGTTAGTGGTTCCCAAAGCAAATACAAAACATGGAAAAGCAGGATTTAGCTACTATGCAACAAATAGCTGGAACAGACTTTCTGAAGACTTAAGACTTGACCCAACTTTTAAAACTAGGCTTAAAACATTTATGTTCAACTTAGCTTTCGGCTAAGTCTTACTAGGTCTACAATGCACCTTAGCTTTAAAAAAGGAAAAGAAAATTCACTATCTACAATGCACTTTTAACTTTCTGCACTTTTAATTTACTTTTACATCTTTTATATATTTTATAGTTTACGGAGTATACAACATTTGCAAACTACCTACTAGCCATATCTTAATTGACGGAAGGTTGATTGCGTATGTGGGACTGTAATAGATACTTTCCATCTAAAAGTACACTTAACTTTCTGCACTTTTATATCTTTATATATATATATTAGTATTAGTATTAGAGTATTATTAGAGTACGGTGTTACAATAGAGTATTAGAGTATTATTAGAGTACGGTGTTACAATAGAGTCTAGTATTAGAGTATTATTAGAGTAAGGTGTTACAATAGAGTCTAGTATTAGAGTATTATTAGAGTACGGTGTTACAATAGAGTCTAGTATTAGAGTATTATTAGAGTACGGTGTTACAATAGAGTCTAGTATTAGAGTATTATTAGAGTACAGTGTTATAATAGAGTCTAGTATTAGAGTATTATTAGAGTAAGGTGTTACAATAGAGTCTAGTATTAGAGTATTATTAGAGTACGGTGTTACAATAGAGTCTAGTATTAGAGTGTATTATTAGAGTACGGTCTTACAATAGAGTCCAGTATAAGAGTATTATTAGAGTAAGGTGTTACAATAGAGTCTAGTATTAGAGTACAGTATTAGAGTACAGTTTTACAATAGAGTCTAGTATTAGAGTGTGGTGTTACAATAGAGTCTAGTATTAGAGTGTGGTGTTACAATAGAGTGTGGTATTAGAGTGTGGTGTTACAATAGAGTGTGGTATTAGAGTACAGTTTTACAATAGAGTCTAGTATTAGAGTGTGGTGTTACAATAGAGTCTAGTATTAGAGTGTGGTGTT
>JACYXH010000453.1:955000-962500 GCA_026745465.1 Lota lota
TACGTGTTCAGGCTATTTGTTAGCTACGTGTTCAGGCTGTATGTTAGCTACGTGTTCAGGCTATATGTTAGCTACATGTTCAGGCTGTATGTTAGCTACATGTTCAGGCTATTTGTTAGCTACGTGTTCAGGCTATATGTTAGCTACATGTTCAGGCTATATGTTAGCTATGTGTTCAGGCTATATGTTAGCTACATGTTCAGGCTATATGTTAGCTATGTGTTCAGGCTATATGTTAGCTACATATTCAGGCTATATGTTATTTACATGTTCAGGCTATATGTTAGCTACATATTCAGGCTATATGTAAGCTACGTGTTCAGGCTATTTGTTAGCTACGTGTTCAGGCTGTATGTTAGCTACGTGTTCAGGCTATATGTTAGCTACATGTTCAGGCTGTATGTTAGCTACATGTTCAGGCTATTTGTTAGCTACGTGTTCAGGCTATATGTTAGCTACATGTTCAGGCTATATGTTAGCTACGTGTTCAGGCTATATCTTAGCTATGTGTTCAGCCTATATGTTAGCTACATATTCAGGCTACATGTTAGCTACATGTTCAGGCTATATGTTAGCTACATGTTCAGGCTATATGTTAGCTACATGTTCAGGATTTGTTAGCTAAGTTTTCAGGCTATATGTTAGCTACATATTCAGGCTATATGTTAGCTACATGTTCAGGCTATATGTTAGCTATGTGTTCAGGCTGTATGTTAGCTACATGTTCAGGCTATTTGTTAGCTACGTGTTCAGGCTGTATGCTAGCTACGTGTTCAGGCTATATGTTAGCTACGTGTTCAGGCTATATGTTAGATACGTGTTCAGGCTATATGTTAGCTACATGTTCAGGCTGTATGTTAGCTACATGTTCAGGCTATTTGTTAGCTACGTGTTCAGGCTATATGTTAGCTACATGTTCAGGCTATATGTTAGCTACGTGTTCAGGCTATATCTTAGCTATGTGTTCAGGCTATATGTTAGCTACGTGTTCAGGCTGTATGTTAGCTACATGTTCAGGCTATTTGTTAGCTAAGTGTTCAGGCTATATGTTAGCTACGTGTTCAGCCTGTATGTTAGCTACATGTTCAGGCTATTTGTTAGCTACGTGTTCAAGCTATATGTTAGCTACATGTTCAGGCTATATGTTAGCTACGTGTTCAGGCTATATGTTAGCTACATGTTCAGGCTATATGTTAGCTACATGTTCAGGCTATATGTTAGCTACATGTTCAGGCTATATGTTAGCTACATGTTCAGGCTATATGTTAGCTAGGGTTAAGGTTAGGCTTGGTTCTCCTTGTTGTCCTCGCTACTCCTACTCCTCTCTGTGTCTCTTCCTATCTGCTCCTCCTCCTCCTCCTCTCCTCTGCTCCTCCTCTCTCTTGGTCCGCCTCTCTGTCTCTCCTCTCTGCTCCTTCCCTTCCTCCTCCTCTCTACTCCTCCTATCTCTTCTTCTCTTCCTCCTCCTTCCTGTTCCCCCCCTCTTCCTCCTCCCCTCTGATTTTCCTCCTGTTCTCCTCTCTGCCCCTCCTCCTGCTCTCTATTCGTCCTCTCGCTTCCTCCTCCTCTTTCTCCTCCTCTTCCTCCTGCCCTCTGGTTCTCCTCCTGCTCCTCCTCTATGTCCTCCACTGCGGTCCAGATCGATGGCAGAGGTGGAAGTGGTTGCCGGCGTCTTAATTAAAAGGGACCCTTCCAGGACACCAGCGGGCCTGCTGACACCGCCAGCTGATTGGCTATAGGACACACATCACTTCCTGTTTTGGTAGGTATCAATACCGAGGCGATCAGCCAGGAAAGAGTTATCGGTATGGGTTTGTAGCGCGGCCGTACCAATAGATCTTAATGAACACTTGAACTTTCCGCTCTGCGAAGGAGACCAGGGGCTCTGGGCATCTTATACTCTACATCCTAGAACCTAGACCCTAGAACCCTAACCCTAGAACCTAGACCCTAAAACCTAGACCCTAGAACCCTAACTCTAGAATCTAGACCCTAAAACCTAGACCCTAGAACCCTAACCCTAGAACCTAGACCCTAAAACCTAGACCCTAAAACCTAGACCCTAGAACCCTAACCCTAGAACCTAGACCCTAAAACCTAGACCCTAAAACCTAGACCCTAGAACCCTAACCCTAGAACCTAGACCCTAAAACCTAGACCCTAGAAACTAGACTCTACAAACTAGACCCTAAAACCTAGACCCTAAAACTAGACCCTAAATCCTAGACCCTAGAACCTAGACCCTAGAAACTAGACCCTAGAACCTAGACCCTAAAACCTAGACCCTAAAACCTAGACCCTAGACCCTAAACCTAGAACCTAGACCCTAGACCCTAGAACCTAGACCCTAGACCCTAGACCCTAGACCCTAGAAACTAGACCCTAGAACCTAGACCCTAGAAACTAGACACTAGAACCTAGACCCTAAAACCTAGACCCTAAAACCTAGACCCTAGAAACTAGACCCTAAAACCTAGACCCTAGAACCTAGACCCTAAAACCTAGACCCTAGACCCTAAACCTAGAACCTAGACCCTAAAACCTAGACCCTAGAAACTAGACCCTAGAACCTAGACCCTAGAAACTAGACCCTAGAACCTAGACCCTAAAACCTAGACCCTAGACCCTAGAAACTAGACCCTAAAACCTAGACCCTAGAACCTAGACCCTAAAACCTAGACCCTAGACCCTAAACCTAGAACCTAGACCCTAGACCCTAGAAACTAGACCCTAGAACATAGACCCTAGACCCTAAACCTAGAACCTAGACCCTAGACCCTAAAACCTAGACCCTAGACCCTAAACCTAGAACCTAGACCCTAGACCCTAGAACCTAGACCCTAGACCCTAGACCCTAGAAACTAGACCCTAGACCCTAGACCCTAGACCCTAGACCCTAGAAACTAGACCCTAGACCCTAGAAACTAGACCCTAGAACCTAGACCCTAGACCCTAGACCCTAGAAACTAGACCCTAGAACATAGACCATAGACACACACACGCAGCCTACCTCCCAGAGGTGTCGGGTGTTGCGGGTGGGTCCAGATTGCAGTTGGTCAAGCAGGAGGGGGACCCCCTGGAAGGGTCCCAACCAGGTCCCCTGGGGGATCCGCTGGGACGCACAGATCCCATAGCCCAGCCCTGGCACCGTGCTGGTGCACAGACACACCTGGAGATACATATCATATATATTATATTTAGAGCTACAGACACACCTGGAGATATACATCAGTTATAGAGCTACAGACACACCTGGAGATACATATACATTAGCTATAGAGCTACAGACACACCTGGATATATACATCAGTTATAGAGCTACAGACACACCTGGAGATACATATACATTAGCTATAGAGCTACAGACACACCTGGAGATACATATCAGTTATAGAGCTACAGACACACCTGGAGATATACATCAGTTATAGAGCTACAGACACACCTGCAGATACATTAGCTATAGAGCTACAGACACACCTGTAGATACATATCAGTTATAGAGCTACAGACACACCTGGAGATACATTAGCTATAGAGCTACAGACACACCTGGAGATACATATCATATATATTATATATAGAGCTACAGACACACCTGGAGATATACATCAGTTATAGAGCTACAGACACACCTGGAGATATACATCAGTTATAGAGCTACAGACACACCTGGATATATACATCAGTTATAGAGCTACAGACACACCTGGAGATACATATACATTAGCTATAGAACTACAGACACACCTGGAGATATACATCAGTTATAGAGCTACAGACACACCTGGACATACATATACATTAGCTATAGAACTACATCAGTTATAGAGCTACAGACACACCTGGAGATACATTAGCTATAGAGCTACAGACACACCTGGAGATACATATCATATATATTATATATAGAGCTACAGACACACCTGGAGATATACATCAGTTATAGAGCTACAGACACACCTGGAGATATACATCAGTTATAGAGCTACAGACACACCTGGAGATATACATCAGTTATAGAGCTACAGACACACCTGGAGATACATATACATTAGCTATAGAACTACAGACACACCTGGAGATATACATCAGTTATAGAGCTACAGACACACCTGGACATACATATACATTAGCTATAGAACTACATCAGTTATAGAGCTACAGACACACCTGGAGATATACATCAGTCATAGAACTACAGACACACCTGGAGATACATATCATATATATTATATATAGAGCTACAGACACACCTGGAGATATACATCAGTTATAGAGCTACAGACACACCTAGAGATATACATCAGTTATAGAGCTACAGACACACCTGGAGATACATATACATTAGCTATAGAACTACAGACACACCTGGAGATATACATCAGTTATAGAGCTACAGACACACCTGGACATACATATACATTAGCTATAGAACTACATCAGTTATAGAGCTACAGACACACCTGGAGATATACATCAGTCATAGAACTACAGACACACCTGGAGATACATGTAGATTATATACATTATATATAGAGCTACAGACACACCTGTAGATACATATCATATACATTATATATAGAGCTACAGACACACCTGGAGATACATATCATATACATTATATATAGAGCTACAGACACACCCGGAGATACATATCATATATATTATATATAGACCTACAGACACACCTGGAGATATACATCAGTTATAGAGCTACAGACACACTTGGAGATACATATACATTAGCTATAGAACTACAGACACACCTGGAGATACATATACATTAGCCATAGAACTACAGACACACCTGGAGATATAAATCAGTTATAGAACTACAGACACACCTGGAGATATACATCAGGTATAGAGCTACAGACACACCTGGAGATCCATGTACATCAGTTATAGAACTACAGACACACCTGTAGATAAACATCAGTTATAGAACTACAGTTACACCTGGAGATACATGTAGATTATATACATTATATATAGAGCTACAGACACACCTGTAGATACATATCATATGCATTATATATAGAGCTACAGACACACCTGGAGATATACATCATATATATTATATATAGAGCTACAGACACACCTGTAGATACATATCATATATATTATATATAGAGCTACAGACACACCTGGAGATATACATCAGTTATAGAGCTACAGACACACCTGGAGATATACATCAGTTATAGAGCTACAGACACACCTGGAGATACATATACATTAGCTATAGAACTACAGACACACCTGGAGATATACATCAGTTATAGAGCTACAGACACACCTGGACATACATACACATTAGCTATAGAACTACATCAGTCATAGAACTACAGACACACCTGGAGATACATGTAGATTATATACATTATATATAGAGCTACAGACACACCTGTACATTCATATCATATACATTATATATAGAGCTACAGACACACCAGTAGGTACATACCATATACATTATATATAGAGCTACAGACACACCAGTAGGTACATACCATATACATTATATATAGAGCTACAGACACACATGTAGATTATATACATTATATATAGATCTACAGACTCACCTGTAGATAAAGAGAGACAGACAGACAGACCGACAGAAAGACAGTTAGGCAGACAGACAGAAAGACTAACAGACAGACAAGTAGACAGAGAGATAGAGAGAGACGGACAGAAGGACAGACGGACAGACAGGTAGACTGACGGACAGACAGGTAGTCTCACCTCTCGGGGGAGGTCTCGGAGCCAGTCTGGGACGTCTGGGGGGGCGGAGGAGCTGGTGGTCCCGACCAGCCGGCGGAGGGAGTGAAGAGGACCATGCATCGGACACTCCCCATTCCTGTTGTCTGCACACATGTCACAACCTAGACCAGAACCAGACCAGAACCACGTCACCACCTAGACCAGAACCACGTCACCACCTAGACCAGAACCAGACCAGAACCACGTCACCACCTAGACCAGAACCACGTCACCACCTAGACCAGAACCAGACCAGAACCACATCACCACCTAGACCAGAACCACGTCACCACCTAGACCAGAACCACGTCACCACCTAGACCAGAACCAGACCAGAACCACATCACCACCTAGACCAGAACCACGTCACCACCTAGACCAGAACCAGACCAGAACCACGTCACAACCTAGACCAGAACCAGACCAGAACCACGTCACCACCTAGACCAGAACCACGTCACCACCTAGACCAGAACCAGACCAGAACCACGTCACCACCTAGACCAGAACCACGTCACCACCTAGACCAGAACCAGACCAGAACCACGTCACCACCTAGACCAGAACCACGTCACCACCTAGACCAGAACCACGTCACCACCTAGACCAGAACCAGACCAGAACCACGTCACCACCTAGACCAGAACCACGTCACCACCTAGACCAGAACCACGTCACCACCTAGACCAGAACCAGACCAGAACCACGTCACCACCTAGACCAGAACCACATCACCACCTAGACCAGAACCAGACCAGAACCACGTCACCACCTAGACCAGAACCACGTCACCACCTAGACCAGAACCAGACCAGAACCACGTCACCACCTAGAGCAGAACCACATCACCACCTAGACCAGAACCACGTCACCACCTAGACCAGAACCACATCACCACCTAGACCAGAACCAGACCAGAACCACGTCACCACCTAGACCAGAACCACGTCACCACCTAGACCAGAACCACGTCACCACCTAGACCAGAACCAGACCAGAACCACGTCACCACCTAGACCAGAACCACGTCACCACCTAGACCAGAACCAGACCAGAACCACGTCACAACCTAGACCAGAACCACGTCACCACCTAGACCAGAACCAGACCAGAACCACGTCACCACCTAGACCAGAACCACATCACCACCTAGACCAGAACCAGACCAGAACCACGTCACCACCTAGACCAGAACCACGTCACCACCTAGACCAGAACCAGACCAGAACCACGTCACCACCTAGACCAGAACCACGTCACCACCTAGACCAGAACCACGTCACCACCTAGACCAGAACCACGTCACCACCTAGACCAGAACCAGACCAGAACCACGTCACCACCTAGACCAGAACCACGTCACCACCTAGACCAGAACCAGACCAGAACCACGTCACCACCTAGACCAGAACCAGACCAGAACCACGTCACCACCTAGACCAGAACCACGTCACCACCTAGACCAGAACCACGTCACCACCTAGACCAGAACCACGTCACCACCTAGACCAGAACCAGACCAGAACCACGTCACCACCTAGACCAGAACCACGTCACCACCTAGACCAGAACCACGTCACCACCTAGACCAGAACCAGACCAGAACCACGTCACCACCTAGACCAGAACCACGTCACCACCTAGACCAGAACCAGACCAGAACCACGTCACCACCTAGACCAGAACCAGACCAGAACCACATCACCACCTAGACCAGAACCAGACCAGAACCAC
>JACYXH010000453.1:970000-992500 GCA_026745465.1 Lota lota
AACCCTATATATACACTCTAACCCTATATACCCTCTAACCTTATATACCCTCTAACCCTATATATACACTCTAACCCTATATATACACTCTAACCCTATATACCCTCTAACCCTAGTATACACTCTAACCCTATATATACACTCTAACCCTGTATATACACTCTAACCCTATATATACACTCTAACCCTGTACACACTCTAACCCGCACACCCTGAGGTTTTACGCACGAGCGAATGCAGATGCGTACCGTGATTGGACGCGCAGGGATCCGGGTTGACATCAATATAATATAATATGGTATAATAATAATAATAATAATAATAATAATATTATTATTATTATTATTATTATTATTATTATTATTATAATAATTATTACAATTATTATAATAATTATTATTATTAATAATAATAAGAATGATTATTATTATTAATAATAATAAGAAATATTATTATTATTATCATTATTATTATAACAATATAATATATAATATATGTTTTATGTATTTATATATGTCATATATAATAGTAATAATAACAATATAATATATAAAATATATTTGCTATGTTTATATTATAATGATAATAATAATATCATGTAATATATAAAATATGTCTTATGTATATTTCATTTAAGAATAGAGGGTGAACATGTTTCAGACGTTTGATTATTAAAAACTTAATAACAATATAAGCCATTTCAACGGATTAAACATAACCATGAAATATACATTAATAGGATACTCAATACATTCTTATAATAATTAATACAACACCCAGAGACAGGTTTCTTAATTAACTGTAAATACTGAACTTGGAGATTTGGTGAAATGATCAACCTCCGCTCTAGCGCGAGACCTCTGGGTTT
This sequence comes from Lota lota, assembly GCA_026745465.1. NCBI lineage: Eukaryota > Metazoa > Chordata > Actinopteri > Gadiformes > Lotidae > Lota > Lota lota. Next base: position 970,869 of record JACYXH010000453.1, read on the forward strand.
TCTTGGGAAGCCAAGCGAGAAGTCTGACCTTTGACAACATCTCATCTGTACTTCAAAATATCTCCCCAAGCAGAAAGAACAACTTCATAAACGCTCACCGTAAGTTAATACTTCTATATTCGTTCATCTATTTGGTTTTGAAAATTGTATTGTGAAAATCGAATTGCCTATATCAATATCCATAATATAGACATCCAATCAATATCCATAGTTAGAGTAAATTGTACTGAATAGAGCGGCGTGTGTGCCGGTACTATTATCATGAGCTAAGAAACACATTGTAACGTATGTCTCCTTACGGTGGTTCAGGTCTCCGGTGTGGTTGTTGAGCGGGATAATCTCCATCCTCTGCTGCCCGTACAAGTAGTAGTCCAGCTCCTCCGAGGTGAGCCTCCCCCGACACGAGGAGGAGGAGCAGGAGGAGAGGGTCTTTGGGTCGCTGCTGCTGGAGCTCCTCACGCTGGACGAAACCACGCCGCAGCTCGGCGGGCCGCGAGGCAGCCCGCCGCCCGGGTGGAGGCCCTGGGTGTCCGGGGGAAGCACCACCGCTAAGTCCCCGGTACCGGAGCACGCCGGCGCTAGCGCCTGGCCGAACAGGGCGATCTGCTGCGGGACGGGCAGCTGGGATAGTCCGGCCAGGGAGGAGGCCACGGAGGAGCCGGAGGAACAGGAGGTGGAGGACGGAGTGAGAGCCGCGGAGGAGGAGGTGGAGGAGGTGGAGGAACAGTTTGTGGAGGAGATGAGGTGGTTGTTGAGCTGGGACGCTCTCAAACTCTCCACCGGGACAGAGACGCACTCGGGCGGGCAGAGAGCAGCGAGAGGCCCGGCGGTCTTGAGCTGGGTCTGGGGGGCTTGGGGGAAAAGCTGCTGCCAGTGGTGGAGGTAGGACGGGTCCACCTTGAGGAACGCAGAACCGCTCGGCTCGCCTGGCTTCAGCATCGCAAACTGGCTGATGGAAAAGTCAAAGAAGGAGCCAAGTTATGAAACACAAAAATCTCCTTTGAAACCATTAGTTAACTAGTTGACCATAGTTGACTAGAAGGGATAAAGAATCTCAATTCTGCAGCTTTTAAACAAGTTCAACAGGAAGTCGAAAACAGAAAAACGACAAGATGCTAAACGATCCGACAGCCTATGTGTGTGCGTGTATGTGTTTGTGTGTGTGTGTGTGGGGGGGGGGGGGGGGGGGGGGGGGGGGGGTAGTTGGGGGGGAGACCAACTTTGTTAAATATTAACTCAATCACGGACGATACGTCATAATTTGACATGATTTCCCAACATGAGTTTTTCCTCGTCCCGCGCTTTACGCACCGCCGTCAAGGACGACGACACGCGCAGTTTGTGAGAACTATATAGAAATGTACAGGAGTACAAAGTGTTGAGAACACGAGAAGCGGTAACATAATGGCCACACCTACCGGTATCCGCGGTGTAAAACACGACCTTCTCGGCGATTCCACGGGAGATTCTCCCCACTTTCTAAACCATAGTCGGTCCTGCACGGTCCGCGCGCCTCCAGTCCCGCATCTCAACTACAATATCATCTACACCTCCTCTCCCCCTCCCACACACACACACACACACACACACACACACACACACGCACACACACACACACACACGCACGCACACACGCACACACACGCACGCACACACACACACACACACACACACACACACACACACACACACACACACACACACACTCCCCCAACCAACCCACTTAACACCACCCTCTCACAGCTGAGGGAACACGTGGGTTGGAATGACAGCGCGAGCAGTTCCCGCGGGACCGGGTAAGTTTTCACACCGCGCGGAGCCCCTAAATTGTCCGCTCGCATCTATCTTTGCCAGAAATGTTTTTGGCGAAATATTTTTTACGTGCGTTCTTGAGTTGAAAGTGCGCCAGATATTTTGTGTTTATCTCTAAGCTAAATAAATAAATTCAAATACGTCTTCATTTTCATAAGACGCTACGTCTTATGAAAATGAAGACGTATTTGAATTCCTGAACATATGTAAAGGCCTTTAAAAGGTCTCAATACGACGTCATCACAGATTCAATTCTAGACGGGTGTCGCGTCTTGGGTCGGCACCAGCAACAATCAATAACACAAGATAACACGTCTGGATACACACATACTGTCTAGAATACACCGTCTGGATACACACATACTGTGTAGAATACACCATCTAGATACACACATACTGTCTGGAATACACCGTCTAGATACACACATACTGTCTAGAATACACCGTCTAGATACACATACTGTCTAGAATACACCGTCTAGATACACACATACTGTCTAGATACACACATACTGTCTAGAATACACCGTCTAGATACACACATACTGTCTGGAATACACCGTCTAGATACACACATACTGTCTAGAATACACCGTCTAGATACACACATACTGTCTAGAATACACCGTCTAGATACACATACTGTCTAGAATACACCGTCTGGATACACACATACTGTCTAGAATACACCGTCTGGATACACATACTGTCTAGAATACACCGTCTAGATACACATACTGTCTAGAATACACCGTCTAGATACACATACTGTCTAGAATACACCGTCTAGATACACACATACTGTCTAGAATACACCGTCTAGATACACACATACTGTCTAGAATACACCGTCTGGATACACATACTGTGTAGAATACACCGTCTAGATACACACATACTGTCTAGAATACACCGTCTAGATACACACATACTGTCTAGAATACACCGTCTAGATACACACATACTGTCTAGAATACACCGTCTAGATACACACATACTGTCTAGAATACACCGTCTAGATACACATACTGTCTAGAATACACCGTCTAGATACACATACTGTCTAGAATACACCGTCTAGATACACATACTGTCTAGAATACACCGTCTAGATACACACATACTGTCTAGAATACACCGTCTAGATACACACATACTGTCTAGAATACACCGTCTAGATACACACATACTGTCTAGAATACACCGTCTAGATACACATACTGTCTAGAATACACCGTCTAGATACACACATACTGTCTAGAATACACCGTCTAGATACACACATACTGTCTAGAATACACCGTCTAGATACACATACTGTCTAGAATACACCGTCTGGATACACATACTGTCTAGAATACACCGTCTAGATACACACATACTGTCTAGAATACACCGTCTAGATACACACATACTGTCTAGAATACACCGTCTAGATACACACATACTGTCTAGAATACACCGTCTAGATACACACATACTGTCTAGAATACACCGTCTAGATACACACATACTGTCTAGAATACACCGTCTAGATACACACATACTGTCTAGAATACACCGTCTAGATACACACATACTGTCTAGAATACACCGTCTAGATACACACATACTGTCTAGAATACACCGTCTAGATACACATACTGTCTAGAATACACCGTCTAGATACACACATACTGTCTAGAATACACCATCTAGATACACATACTGTCTAGAATACACCGTCTAGATACACACATACTGTCTAGAATACACCGTCTAGATACACACATACTGTCTAGAATACACCGTCTAGATACACACATACTGTCTAGAATACACCATCTAGATACACATACTGTCTAGAATACACCGTCTAGATACACACATACTGTCTAGAATACACCGTCTAGATACACATACTGTCTGAATACAATACACGTCTAGATACACCGTCTAGATACACATCTGTCTAGAATACACCGTCTAGATACACACATACTGTGTAGAATACACCATCTAGATACACATACACTGTCTAAATACACCGTCTAGATACACACATACTGTCTAGATACACACATACTGTCTAGAATAAACTGTGTAGTGTGTATTCATACACACTATAATACACTCTATTCACACATACTTTGTTGAATACACAGATGTGTGCTTCCAGTGTGTGTGTGTGTGTGTATGTCTGTGTGTGTGTGTGCGCACGTGTGAGTGTGTTTGTGTATGTGGGCATGTGTGTTGGTGTGTGTGGGTGTGTGTGTGTGCGCGCGCGCGGGTGTGTGTTTGTGTGTTATTATGACTGGCGTCATTCGTCATCCGCGGGACGCTGGATTGATAAGGAACAAAAACAGCAACATAATCGTCTGAAAGTGACGTGACGTCATGTTGGAGGAAAGCAGGAATGTGAAGAACAACACGGCGCGCGAGCAAGGCCTCTCCGCTCCGTGGGATTGTTCACCACCTCATTACAGTTCTATTCAACTCAGTGCATTAGCAAATCACCGCTAACCCTGTCTCACTGGTACGCCTAGGGTTCATTTATGGCCGGGTGTCGATTGGATATTTAACGTTAGAAGTAGCATTTATAAATTGGTCCTTCATTTATTTATTATCGTTTGATTATTATTATTTTTATTACTAATATTATTATTATTATCATCATTGTTATTATTATAATTTTCAATGTTACTATTATTATTAGTAGTAGTAGTATTAACATTTTTAATTATAAGTGTAGTGTTTGCTGTATTTAAAATGTGAGTTATTAGTTATGCATTTAATGCAGTGTTTACACAACAATATGTTTGTATTATTATTATTATTATTAATAATAATAATAATTTTATTATTATGGGTTACAAGAGACAAGAGGTGATTATTCACGGTCCGGTGTCCCGGTGGTCCGTTGTCTCCAACCCCCCCCCCCCCGCGCTCCATTAGACCAGCGCGAGAACAGCGCGTCATTACCGCGTAAAGCGGCGGGAGGAGAATTCGGTGAATTGATTAATGGCTTTCTAAAGCAAAGCACATCGGAGGCGCAGGAAATCAATAAATTAACTGCCCAAATTCATCATTTTCTACAACAAAAGCTAATTATTTAGACGGCTGCTGGAAAAAAGAACAATATTAACAAGAGTCCATTTACCAAAGTCTCAGTCCAAGTCTTAGCAGACCTACTACCAATCAGGCCTCCTACTTAGCAGCAGGCCTGAAGCACGCGCTGTGCGTTCTCAAGCTCATCTGCATACAGTTAAGAATTTAGTTTCCTATTGATCAGGTTATATTTAAGAAAAGAATAATATAATAGAAGTGTTATACAGTTATAATATATAATATGTAGTTACAAAATGTTTTATAATATACAGTTATCATTTATAGTTATAACACATTGTTTATATCATATAGTTCAAATATATAGTTATAATATTTATAATACATAGTTTTAATATAAAGCTATAGAATATCGTTATAATCTACTGTTATAATATATAGTTATAATACATTATAAATAGTTACATATATATAGGTATAATATAGATAATGTGCACAGTTATAATAAATCAAGTTATAATATACACTGTTATAATTTAGTTATAATTTATAGTTTTAATTTAGTTATAATGTACAGTTATAATTTACAGTTTTAGTTTACAGTTATAATTAACAATTTTAATATACAGTTATAATTTAGGCCTACAGAGTTCCACAGAGCCCCGCGGCCTGCGCGTGCTCTAATCATTAAACTCAGCTGCTGGCTGCTGATAGGCTGCCCTGACATTAATTCAATTAAAACGTTTAGGTTCTTCATTCATTAAAGCTGCAGGTCCGCGCGCCTCATATCCTTTAACCTTGATGTGAGAACGCCTGCGCTTAAATCGGTGTCACTTTCATTTACATACCACCACGTGTTCCGCTCCGGTTTGACATACAATTAAAACGTTTACATTTCTGCTTAATTAATTCAGCGGGAAGACGAATGGACGGCGCGCTCTGACAGGAGCCCAATAAACGCGAGCCAAACAAGCCCCCCACTGGTGTGTGTGTGTGTGTGTGTGTGTGTGTGTGTGTGTGTGTGTGTGTGTGTGTGTGTGTGTGTGTGTGTGTGTGTGTGTGTGTGTGTGTGTGTGTGTGTGTGTGTGTGTGTGTGTGTGTGTGTGTGTGTGTGTGTGTGGGGTAAGGTCACTATTATAACTCATGTGTGTGTGACGTGTATTCAGTGGGGACTGATTGCTACTATTCCGCGGCCATCTGGACGCTAAACGGCGTGAGAAGAAATTCTGCGCGCAATAAAGCGTGTTTTCACTTCATTACGCGTCTCTTATTGTAAATATATATGCAGGATATCGATCGGCGTGTTGTTTGCGTGTTTGTCCGTCAAGACATTCCTCAGAGATCAGAACCTTTTCCCCTGCGTCTTACGACGGCGGTGTAAACCATCCAACTGTTTTATAACGTCCTGTGCCAAAGGCCTTAAGACACGCACGTAATGTCTGTAACATTACCAACATAACAGGCTTATATTACTAAACTAAAAGGCGGCTGTTCATAAAAGACAGAACAAGGGGAACCTTCTCAGAGAAAATAAATAAAGCAATATAGCGTCCTCTCCGGTGAAATAACGGAAGGTTGAGGTGAGGATGAACGGAGCAGACCGTACCGGTTAACGGAGCCCTGCCCGGTGGTGGACCGATGGGGTGCTCAGAATAGTCTATGATAGTTGAATAGTCTAAAACACAGTCCAGTCTAATATTCGAAGTCGAAGACATTCTACAATGGGCTTATAGTCTAACAGACTATTGTAGTCTAATAGTTTAACACGCAGGCTATAGTCTGAAGGTCAAGGTCTTTAATATTTGAAGTGTTAAATAGTCTAATACACAGTCTATGCTAGTCGATCAGTCTAATACATAGTCATTCATAGTCTTCAAAAGACTAACAGTACAATAGACAGGCTATAATATACTAATAATTGAATACACATTCTAATAGTTGAATACACAGTATATAGTGTAATACACAGTTGTCTGATACACTGTCTAATCATCTACAATTTCATTTGAAATCTCAGTCAACAGTTCAATGGTCTAATATTTGAAATCCCAGTCAACAGTTCAATGGTCTAATATTTGAAATCCCAGTCAACAGTTTAATGGTCTAATATTTGAAATCCCAGTCAACAGTTCAATGGTCTAATAGTCTGGAACCCTTTCTAATCATAGTCGAATAGGGGACTAGGGACATCAGTCAATCATCTAATATTCTTAATCACAGTCAACATTTGAATAGTCTCGACTATTCAACCCTAACTCGACTAGTCAAGTTAGGGTTAGGGTTGTGGATTGTATTCTGCAAAACTATTGGGTGGCGCGTGAGGGAGCGCCGGGTCAAAGTTGAAAGGTATTGCTAGTGTTAGGGTTAAGTGTCATGATAAACTAAACTTAGCCCAGAACCTCCTCTGCACCAGATAATAACATTTATATGAACAACACAACTCACATTAAGTGGTTCTTATTATGTTTTTCTGTTAGTATTATTAATGCTGTCATCATTATGTCAAACAATCTGGACGCGAACACATTTCTTACTGCGCATCTTCTAGAAGGTTTATGTGATGTTTTATGTGATGTTTTATGTGATGTATTATTAGGTCAGCACGCGGGGGGAGTGGCCTGTGATGGGACCGTCCAGCTGTGAGTCGCTGGGATTTCCCTACATGGCCCGCTGCTGGGACAAGATGGAGATTCGAGCTATCGTATCTTCGGTGCTGGTCCTCTGGGCCGCTTCCCCGCGGCTCGGAGAGTCCGCTAAGAGCCAGACGGGACCGAAAGTCACCGAAAAGGTTGGTTTCTAGTCCTTATGTCGCGGAGAACTCGTCCTAGATGTGGCGTGCACGGATTCTGCCAGAACATCAGGGGTAGTGCGCACACGCACGCAGGCTACGTGTCACTTTTCCGCGAAGGGTCTGACTGCTTCCCTCCAAGTGCATGTTGATTTTAGCGGGAGATTCTGCCGGAAAGACGTTGTCTTCAGCCCGGAACACCTGCACGATGTAGGGCAGGATGAGCTAGCAACACAACATGCTAACGCACTCCGTCTATGCTAACGAGTAGTTTCTGTGTGTGTGTGTGTGTGTGTGTGTGTGTGTGTGTGTGTGTGTGTGTGTGTGTGTGTGTGTGTGTGTGTGTGTGTGTGTGTGTGTGCGTGCGTGCGTGCGTGCGTGCGTGCGTGCGTGCGTGTGTGCGTGTGTAGGTGTTTTTTGACATCACAGTAGCGGGTCATGAGGTGGGGAGGATTGTTATTGGTCTGTTTGGGGAAGTCGTCCCACTTACCGTCAACAACTTTGTTGCCCTAGCAACCGGAGAGGTAAGACCACACATCGAAAAAGACACACACACACACACACACACACACACACACACACACACACACACACACACACACACACACACACACACACGTTGTTATCTTTATGTCACAACTTAATTTTTTGTTTGTTGTGTTATACGAACTGTGTGATGTCATTACCTGGGTGTTATAAATCTTGTGATGTCATTACCTGTGTGATGTCATTACCTGTGTGATGTCATTACCTGTGTGATGTCATAACCCTGTGTGATGTCATTACCTGTGTGATGTCATTACCTGTGTGATGTCATTACCTGTGTGTTCAGAAGGGTTTTGGCTACAAGGGCAGCAAGTTCCACCGGGTCATCAAGGACTTCATGATCCAGGGAGGAGACTTCACAGCCGGGGATGGGACTGGAGGTAACAACCCCATCCATCACCTCCACCTGTACACCCTCCATCACCTGTACACCCTCCATCAACTGTTTACCCTCCATCACCTGTACACCCTCCATCACCTGTATACCCTCCATCACCTGTTTACCCTCCATCACCTGTACACCCTCCATCACCTGTTTACCCTCCATCACCTGTACACCCTCCATCACCTGTACACCCTCCATCACCTGTACACCCTCCATCACCTGTATACCCTCCATCACCTGTATACCCTCCATCACCTGTACACCCTCCATCACCTGTACACCCTCCACACCACCCTCCATCACCACCGTACCCCATCACCCTCCTTCCTCCTCACCTCACCCCTCACACCTCCTCACCTGTACCCACCCATCACCTCCACCTCCACCTGTTTACCCTCCATCACCTGTACACCCTCCATCACCTGTACACCCTTTATCACCTGTATACCCTCCATCACCTCCACCTGTACACCCTCCATCACCTGTATACCCTCCATCACCTGTTCACCCTCCATCACCTGTACACCCTCCATCACCTGTTCACCCTCCATCACCTGTTACACCCTCCATCACCTGTTCACCCTCCATCACCTGTTCACCCTCCATCACCTGTACACCCTCCATCACCTGTACACCCTCCATCACCTGTACACCCTCCATCACCTCAACCTGTATATCCTCCATCACCTCCACCTGTATATCTCCATGATCCACCAGCAATATTGATGATGATGATGGTATGATGATGTGATGATGATGGGGATGATGATGGTGGTGATGTGGTGATGATGATGATGGTGTGATGAGGATAGGATGATGATGGATGGGATGATGATGATGGTGATGAGGAGTGAGGATGGTTGTGTGGTGATGGTGATGAGGAGGGATGGTGATGGTGATGTGAGGAGGGAGGATGGTGGTGGTGGATGAGGAGGAGGAGTGAGGTGGTGTTGGTGAGGAGGAGGAGGATGTGATGGATGAGGAGGAGGAGGAGGAGGATGGTGTGGGTGAGGATGTGAGGTCTGGGTTCAGGAGCGGAGTGACAACGACTTGAACGAGACATTTCACCTCTCCAACAAACATCACACACAGATCTCACAACACTCTCTCACACACACACACACACACACACACACACACACACACACACACACACACACACACACACACACACACACACACACACACACACACACACACACACAATACACACACACAAGGTAGGTTAGGTGTGATGGTGGGGTTGGATTGCATGTTTGATATACATTGATATTTAATAAATACATTTATATTCAGTCAATACTGACCATACAATTTCGGATATAAGATATATAAAAAAGAATTGTTATTTATGATATTAGTATTATGGTCAGAGGATGGTTTGGTGTGGTGTGGACCAGGAGCATGGCTGTGTGGTGAGGAGGAGCATGGCTAAGGTGTGTGTGTGGACCAGGTGAGCATGGCATGGTGTGTGTGACCAGGTGAGCATGGCTAAAGTGTGTGTGTGAGGAGGAGGTGTGGTGGTAGTGGTGGACCAGGTGACCATGGCTCATGGCGGTGTGTGTGGCATGTGTAGGTGAGTGTTGGCATGTGAGCATGGCTTGTTGTGTGAGACCAATGTGAACATACGGCTTGTGTGTGTATGTGTTGTGTGGTGGTGACGTGTGTGTGGAGTGAACATTGTGTTGTGTGTGTGTGTGCTTATGTTATGTGTGTGTGTGTGTACCAGGTGAGCATGGCTAACGTGTGTGTGTGTGGACCAGGTGAGCATGGCTAACGTGTGTGTGTGTGTGGACCAGGTGAGCATGGCTAACGTGTGTATGTGAGTGTGTGGACCAGGTGAGCATGGCTAACGTGTGTATGTGTGTGTGTGTGGACCAGGTGAGCATGGCTAACGTGTGTATGTGTGGACCAGGTGAGCATGGCTAACGTGTGTATGTGTGTGTGTGGACCAGGTGAGCATGGCTAACGTGTGTGTGTGTGTGGACCAGGTGAGCATGGCTAACGTGTGTGTGTGGACCAGGTGAGCATGGCTAACGTGTGTATGTGTGTGTGTGGACCAGGTGAGCATGGCTAACGTGTGTATGTATGTGTGTGGACCAGGTGAGCATGGCTAACGTGTGTATGTGTGTGTGTGGACCAGGTGAGCATGGCTAACGTGTGTGTGTGGACCAGGTGAGCATGGCTAATGTGTGTGTGTGGACCAGGTGAGCATGGCTAACGTGTGTATGTGTGTGTGTGGACCAGGTGAGCATGGCTAACGTGTGTGTGTGTGTGTGGACCAGGTGAGCATGGCTAACGTGTGTATGTGTGTGTGTGGACCAGGTGAGCATGGCTAACATGTGTGTGTGTGTGTGTGGACCAGGTGAGCATGACTAACGTGTGTATGTGTGTGTGTGGACCAGGTGAGCATGGCTAACGTGTGTGTGTGTGTGTGGACCAGGTGAGCATGGCTAACGTGTGTATGTGTGTGTGTGGACCAGGTGAGCATGGCTAACGTGTGTATGTGTGTGGACCAGGTGAGCATGGCTAACGTGTGTGTGTGTGTGTGTGGACCAGGTGAGCATGGCTAACGTGTGTGTGTGTGTGGACCAGGTGAGCATGGCTAACGTGTGTGTGTGTGTGGACCAGGTGAGCATGGCTAACGTGTGTATGTGTGTGTGTGGACCAGGTGAGCATGGCTAACGTGTGTGTGTGTGGACCAGGTGAGCATGGCTAACGTGTGTATGTGTGTGTGTGGACCAGGTGAGCATGGCTAACGTGTGTATGTGTGTGTGTGGACCAGGTGAGCATGGCTAACGTGTGTGTGTGTGTGTGGACCAGGTGAGCATGGCTAACGTGTGTGTGTGTGGACCAGGTGAGTATGGCTAACGTGTGTGTGTGTGTGGACCAGGTGAGCATGGCTAACGTGTGTATGTGTGTGTGTGGACCAGGTGAGCATGGCTAACGTGTGTGTGTGTGTGGACCAGGTGAGCATGGCTAACGTGTGTATGTGTGTGTGTGGACCAGGTGAGCATGGCTAACGTGTGTGTGTGTGGACCAGGTGAGCATGGCTAACGTGTGTGTGTGTGTGGACCAGGTGAGCATGGCTAACGTGTGTATGTGTGTGTGTGGACCAGGTGAGCATGGCTAACGTGTGTGTGTGTGGACCAGGTGAGCATGGCTAACGTGTGTATGTGTGTGTGTGGACCAGGTGAGCATGGCTAACGTGTGTGTGTGTGGACCAGGTGAGCATGGCTAACGTGTGTGTGTGTGTGGACCAGGTGAGCATGGCTAACGTGTGTATGTGTGTGTGTGGACCAGGTGAGCATGGCTAACGTGTGTGTGTGTGTGGACCAGGTGAGCATGGCTAACGTGTGTGTGTGTGTGTGGACCAGGTGAGCATGGCTAACGTGTGTGTGTGTGTGTGGACCAGGTGAGCATGGCTAACGTGTGTGTGTGGACCAGGTGAGCATGGCTAACGTGTGTGTGTGTGTGTGGACCAGGTGAGCATGGCTAACGTGTGTGTGTGTGTGTGGACCAGGTGAGCATGGCTAACGCTGGTCCAGACTCCAGCGGTTCCCAGTTCTTCATCCTGGCGACCAGAGCCCCCTGGCTGGACGGGAAACACGTGGTGTTTGGGAAGGTTCTGGACGGCATGGTACACACACACACACACACACACACACACACACACACACACACACACACACTAACCCTGACTCCCTAGGTCTACTAAGGAAACAAACCGAAAGACTTGCACTAAACTAGTCCAGTCTGATCTCTAACACTCTGGTCTAGTCTAATCTGGTCTCTAACTCTCTGGTCTAGTGTTCTCTAGTCTCCAAGCCTCTGGTTTCTAACTCTCTGGTCTAGTGTTCTCTAGTCTCCAAGCCTCTGGTCTCTAACTCTGTCCCCCAGGCTGTGGTCCACACCGTTGAGCTGCAGGACACCAATGACCGGAACCTTCCACACACCGAGTGTGTGGTGGTGAACAGCGGGAGGATTCCTGTGAAGGAGCCCTTCTTCCTGGAGGTGGAGGGCTGGTAGCATGTGACCTCATAGCAGAAACACGCACACACACGTGCACAGACACGCACACACATTTCATTCTACGCCAACGGAGACATGTCTTTAAACCATGTTTCTGCTCATCAAATCAAAATGGCTGTAATAATTATTGTAGTTACAAAGCAATCACGGTATTGTTTTTCTGTGTCTTGTTATTCATTTATTTGCATTATTCATCAGCCTCATTTTCCATAACTATCTCCTCCTATAAAAAATCTGGCATGTATCAGTTCACTGCAGGTCTATTTTTATACTGTAAACATTTTATACTTTAAAAAAATATTTCTTTCTATTATTATGATTTGATATGGAAAGAGACAGGGGCAATAACGCTAACATCAACTACTCCAAACATGAACATGTGGGAGTTGAGCAAACACTGAAGTAAGTTTGGTACCACTTTGACCACAGGAGGTGCTATAATTCCCAGTCAAACCTTAATGGCCACGCACCCCGCCCTGTTTTTGTCTGAAACTTGGTATCTGGGCCTTACTCGTCATGCTAAACCGGTTTGCCTCAAGGACCCAGGTCCAATACCAATTTTCTGTAACTTCAAAGTTTAGGAAAACATTTTCTTAACCATGAACCCAAAGGACCGAATGAAAAATGTGGTACACATGGTTAGAAATGGGTGCCGTTGAGATTTGAATGAGACTTCTACTCTTATCGATACTTCTACTCTTATCGATACTTCTACTCCTAGCGATACTTCTATTCTTATCAATACTTCTACTCTACATTGCTTTATGTTTCTCCGAATATGTCAACTTTCTTCAGTAGCAACAGCTTACAATGTTTTGAAGAAATAACTTGACTCTATAATATTGTGAAAATGTAAATTTAGAAAAAACTAAAATAAATAGTAGAAACAATTAACAGCTAGAGAGAAGACCGTGGCATTGGGCAACACAGATGGGTTATGCATGCAGCTCAGCTGCGAAAAGGCCTCAAGACCTCGTAATATTTCCGGATCACTGGATGATCCGGCCACAATGATCTTCCATCTTACAATGACATAAGATGCTTTTCACGTAGACCGAGCGAGAGACTCCACTGGGGGCGTATTTGAATCCGTGACTGTTTATACTAATGCACCAATGCTTTTTGGGGGATTCGATAATAATATCGATACAGCTTGTTTTGTTTGCAAAGAAGCTCCTTTTTTTAAGAAAGGCTGGAAACTGGAAAGGTTCGGAGCTCCTCTCAGTCTGCGAGTTTTATGGCGGCTGGCGTCCATACGTTTTGCATTAGCGCTATCTGCTGGACTGTCTATTCCGGCATTGCCATGCCATGTGTGAAAAGACACAAGACGGAAATCTTCCAGAACTTAGCTGCATGTGTGAACAGTGAAAACCACTAGCGGTGCCTGAAAGGTTCTCCCAGTATTTTACCAGGAACTATGTGTGACGGGGCCCACCCGAAAATACATCTTAATGCAAGTTATATAACTATTGCAACGTTTATCTAGCCTAAACTATTAGAAAATGTTTCCTTCATTCATACCGATAGCATTCCCGGGTACGTCGGGGGCTTATCGATACTACAGTCTTTAATAATTCAGCCCGGGGCCCTTTTAGTACCGGGTTAGGGCTAGGTACCCATCCCTACACATGCTGCCTACATCTGCCCGACCAGAAGTCATATCAAAAATGTATTGAGTGAAATGGCAGAGTTAAGGTCCTTTTAGACGTGTAGCGAATAAACAGAAGAGCGAACATAAATATGCTATTGAGAACCTCTGCCTACATCAGTGACCAGCTGACTGACAAAGATACCTAATTGTGATTGGTTTAACTGCCATATTCACAGGGTAGAGCCGTAAAAAAATGTACCATGGTGCAAAATGAATGTCACTTTCTTTACCAAAACGGCAACCATGCAATCAAATGTATGTGTACAGTCCCATCAGCTCCATGATGTGTAATTACTTTATTGACATGGGAAAAAATCACTGTGAACAATCACGTTCAATGTAAAAGGACCTTAATGTACATACAAATATATGTAAATGAGCCAACATCATCCAATCAAGAACAGGTACGCTTAAGGGAGCCAGAAACTTGTTAAGTAGCGTGGTTGTTAGCATGCTTGCATTCATTTAAAAGATCCTTACCTGTAGGGCCCTCTGCATCCATAACATAGCCGTCTGGCCTCATCCAGTTTTATCTGGCTCATCCTAATCCTTCCATTGCAAAAAACATTATTTTGCTCATTAATGAATAATTTCGTAAAATCTCAAAGAATTTCTTGTTTATTTTATTGCCAAATGATTCTCGTTTTGCCAAGTCTTCCACTTTCCAAATGCTCTCTCTCCCTCCCTCTCCTTCTCTCTCTCTCTCTCTCTCTCTCTCTCTCTCTCTCTCTCTCTCTCTCTCTCTCTCTCTCTCTCTCTCTCTCTCTCTCTCTCTCTCTCTCTCTCTCTCTCTCTCTCTCTCTCTCTCTCTCTCTCTCTCTCTCTCTCTCTCTCTCTCTCCCTCTCCCTCTCCCTCACCGATATCCAGACTACCTTTAACCATGCATGCAAACTTAATATCTTGGTAGCATGTAGCAATCAGTTAGCCTAACAATATGTTGGTAGCATGTAGCATTTAGTTAGCCTAACAATATATTGGTAGCATGTAGCAGTGAGTTAGCCTAACGATATATTGTTAGCATGAAGCAGTGCGAGCCTAACAATATCTTGTTAGCATGTAGCAGTGAGTTAATCTAGCAATATCTTGTTAGCATGTAGCAGTGAGTTAATCTAACAATATCTATTTAGCATGTAGCAGTGAGTTAATCTAATAATATCTTGTTAGCATGAAGCAGTGAGTTAATCTAACAATATCTATTTAGCATGTAGCAGTGAGTTAATCTAATAATATCTTGTTAGCATGTAGCAGTGAGTTAATCTAACAATATCTTGTTAGCATGAAGCAGTGAGTTAGCCTAACAATGCCAATGTCATTAAGAGCATCTTTCATGTTTTCATCAGGGTTTTACCAACCTGATAAACCCTGTTGCATGTTATCTGTGAGCACAACATGTAAATGCTAAATGTTTCTGTCTGTTCGAGTGTTGTTCTTTCTGGGCTGAAGTGAACCAGCTCCTGGTTAAAAGCTTCTTACGGTTGAAGTGGGACTTCAGGATTTATACCACTCCTATAATGTATGATCATATTACATAAAACATATAGAAAATGACCTTATTCTCTGTGGAAAAGGTATTGATATCATATCTGTATTATGTGGAACAGATCACCTCTTCAGCAAACATTTGCCAAAACTGTAGCAGAATGTGCCAACCATATGTTTTCTACAATAAAGATTCGTCCTAAGGAATGATCTGTTGGAACTATTATTTGTGGTGGGGTGGAGGTAGTTGTGGGGTGGTGGTAGTTGTGGGGTGGTGGTAGTTGTGGGGGTGGGGTGGAGGTAGTTGTGGGGGTGGGGTGGTGGTAGTTGTGGGGTGGAGGTAGTTGTGGGGGTGGAGGTAGTTGTGGGGGTGGGGTGGTGGTAGTTGTGGGGTGGAGGTAGTTGTGGGGGTGGAGGTAGTTGTGGGGGTGGGGTGGTGGTAGTTGTGGGGTGGAGGTAGTTGTGGGGGTGGAGGTAGTTGTGGGGGTGGGGTGGTGGTAGTTGTGGGGTGGAGGTAGTTGTGGGGGTGGGGTGGTGGTAGTTGTGGGGTGGAGGTAGTTGTGGGGGTGGAGGTAGTTGTGGGGGTGGGGTGGAGGTAGTTGTGGGGGGTGGGGTGGTGGTAGTTGTGGGGTGGAGGTAGTTGTGGGGGTGGGGTGGTGGTAGTTGTGGGGTGGAGGTAGTTGTGGGGGTGGAGGTAGTTGTGGGGGTGGGGTGGAGGTAGTTGTGGGGGTGGGGTGGTGGTAGTTGTGGGGTGGAGGTAGTTGTGGGGGGTGGAGGTAGTTGTGGGGGTGGGGTGGTGGTAGTTGTGGGGTGGAGGTAGTTGTGGGGGTGGAGGTAGTTGTGGGGGTGGGGTGGTGGTAGTTGTGGGGTGGAGGTAGTTGTGGGGGTGGAGGTAGTTGTGGGGGTGGGGTGGAGGTAGTTGTGGGGTGGAGGTAGTTGTGGGGGTGGAGGTAGTTGTGGGGGTGGGGTGGTGGTAGTTGTGGGGTGGAGGTAGTTTTAGGGGTGGAGGTAGTTGTGGGGGTGGGGTGGTGGTAGTTGTGGGGTGGAGGTAGTTGTGGGGGTAGGGTGGTGGTAGTTGTGGGGGGTGGGGTGGAGGTAGGGTGGAGGTAGTTGTGGGGGGTGGGGTGGAGGTAGGGTGGAGGTGGGGGGGTAGTGGGGTGGGTAGTTGTGGGGTGGAGGTAGTTGTGGGGGTGGGTGGTGGTAGTTGTGGGGTGGAGGTAGTTGTGGGGGTGGAGGTAGTTGTGGGGGTGGGGTGGTGGTAGTTGTGGGGTGGAGGTAGTTGTGGGGGTGGAGGTAGTTGTGGGGGTGGGGTGGAGGTAGTTGTGGGGGTGGGGTGGAGGTAGTTGTGGGGGTGGGGTGGTGGTAGTTGTGGGGGTGGGGTGGTGGTAGTTGTGGGGTGGAGTAGTTGTGGGGGTGAGGTAGTTGTGGGGGTGGGGTGGAGGTAGTTGTGGGGGGTGGGGTGGTGGTAGTTGTGGGGTGGAGGGTAGTTGTGGGGGTGGAGGTAGTTGTGGGGGTGGGGGTGGAGGTAGTTGTGGGGGTGGGGTGGAGGTAGTTGTGGGGGTGGGGTGGTGGTAGTTGTGGGGTGGAGGTAGTTGTGGGGGTGGGGTGGAGGTAGTTGTGGGGTGGAGGTAGTTGTGGGGGTGGGGTGGAGGTAGTTGTGGGGGTGGGGTGGAGGTAGGGTGGAGGTAGTTGTGGGTGTGGGGTGGTGGTAGTTGTGGGGGTAGGGTGGTGGTAGTTGTGGGGGGTGGGGTGGAGGTAGGGTGGAGGTGGGGTGGTGGTAGTTGTGGGGTGGAGGTAGTTGTGGGGGTGGGGTGGTGGTAGTTGTGGGGTGGAGGTAGTTGTGGTGGTGGAGGTAGTTGTGGGGGTGGGGTGGTGGTAGTTGTGGGGTGGAGGTAGTTGTGGGGGTGGTGGTAGTTGTGGGGGTGGGGTGGTGGTAGTTGTGGGGGTGGGGTGGTGGTAGTTGTGGGGGTGGGGTGGAGGTAGGGTGGAGGTAGTTGTGGGTGTGGGGTGGTGGTAGTTGTGGGGGTGGGGTGGAGGTAGGGTGGAGGTAGTTGTGGGGTGGAGGTAGTTGTGGGGGTGGAGGTAGTTGTGGGGGTGGGTGGTGGTAGTTGTGGGGGTGGGGTGGTGGTAGTTGTGGGGGTGGGGTGGAGGTAGGGTGGAGGTAGTTGTGGGTGTGGGGTGGAGGTAGTTGTGGGTGTGGGGTGGAGGTAGTTGTGGGTTAGGGTGGAGGTGGGGGGGTGATGGTGAAAAGGTGTGACAGCTGTAGTGAGCCAGGGGTTAACGAGACGACAGTGATTTGTCAACAATACACACATTCATTGTACACCACACAAAAACACACTGAACCCACACATATTGTGTGCACAAACACACAAATACACACACTGTTAAAAGTGTACACACACAGACCCACGCACACACACCCTTATTGTGAACACACATAAACGCATACTAAACACCCACACATAGAGATGCATGTCACGCAGACACACACACGGACAAGAAACAGAGGGAGAGAAAGATAAATATTGAGGGAGGGAGAAAGAGATGAGAGGGAGAGAAAGATGAATAATGAGGGAGGGAGAAAGACAGGGAGAGAAAGATGAATAACGAGGGAGGGAGGGAGAAAGAGAGGGAGAGGGAGAGAAAGATGGGAGGGAGAAAGAGAGAGGGAGAGAAAGATAAATAATGAGGGAGGGAGAAAGGGAGAGAAAGATAAACATTGAGGGAGGGAGAAAGAGAGGAGAGGGAGAGAAAGATGGGAGAGAGAAAGAGAGAGAGGGAGAGAAAGATAAATATTGAGGGAGGGAGAAAGAGAGGAGAGAGGGAGAGAAAGATAAATAGTGAGGGAGAGTGAGAGAGAGAGAGAGGATGGAAAGGTCAACTAGAGAGAGGAGGATCCTCATGGGACAGGAAGTAGGCAGGAGTACCGACAGGAAGCAGTGGAAACTATGGCGACCAAAGACTCGCTCCAAAAGTCAACGTTTGTACTTGTTCCTCTAGAGTTACTATGGATATAGTACTAGTACCGCTAGAGTTACTATGGATATAGTACTAGTACCTCTAGAGTTACTATGGATATAGTACTAGTACCTCTAGAGTTACTATGGATATAGTACTAATACCTCTAGAGTTACTATGGATATAGTACTAATACCTCTAGAGTTACTATGGATATAGTACTAGTACCTCTAGTTATCATGGTTGTAGTACTAGTACCTCTAGAGTTACTATGGATATAGTACTAGTACCTCTAGTTATCATGGTTGTAGTACTAGTACCTCTAGTTATCTTGGTTATAGTACTAGTACCTCTAGTTATCATGGTTGTAGTACTAGTACCTCTAGTTATCATGGTTGTAGTACTAGTACCTCTAGTTATCATGGTTGTAGTACTAGTACCTCTAGTTATCATGGTTGTAGTACTAGTACCTCTAGTTATCATGGCTGTAGTACTAGTACCTCTAGAGTTACTATGGCTATAGTACTAGTACCTCTAGTTATCATGGTTATAGTACTAGTACCTCTAGTTATCATGGTTGTAGTACTAGTACCTCTAGTTATCATGGTTGTAGTACTAGTACCTCTAGTTATCATGGCTGTAGTACTAGTACCTCTAGTTATCATGGCTGTAGTACTAGTACCTCTAGTTATCATGGCTGTAGTACTAGTACCTCTAGAGTTACTATGGATATAGTACTAGTACCTCTAGTTATCATGGTTGTAGTACTAGTACCTCTAGTTATCATGGCTATAGTACTAGTACCTCTAGTTATCATGGTTGTAGTACTAGTACCTCTAGTTATCATGGTTATAGTACTAGTACCTCTAGTTATCATGGTTGTAGTACTAGTACCTCTAGAGTTACTATGGATATAGTACTAGTACCTCTAGTTATCATGGTTGTAGTACTAGTACCTCTAGTTATCATGGTTGTAGTACTAGTACCTCTAGTTATCATGGTTATAGTACTAGTACCTCTAGTTATCATGGTTGTAGTACTAGTACCTCTAGTTATCATGGTTGTAGTACTAGTACCTCTAGAGTTACTATGGATATAGTACTAGTACCTCTAGTTATCATGGTTGTAGTACTAGTACCTCTAGTTATCATGGCTATAGTACTAGTACCTCTAGTTATCATGGTTGTAGTACTAGTACCTCTAGTTATCATGGTTATAGTACTAGTACCTCTAGTTATCATGGTTGTAGTACTAGTACCTCTAGTTATCATGGTTGTAGTACTAGTACCTCTAGTTATCATGGTTGTAGTACTAGTACCTCTAGTTATCATGGTTGTAGTACTAGTACCTCTAGAGTTACTATGGCTATAGTACTAGTACTGAGGTGGAGGGTCAACGTGCCAGATAGGGTTAGGGTTAGGGTTACACACTTTACCAGGTAATCACTACCTGGTACAGGGTGTGAGAGGTCACCAGAGAACCAGGTAGTGTTAACAAGACTTCAGTCTTCACCAAACAAAGAGAGGAGGAGGTGAGGAGAGGAGAGGTGGAGTGTATCAAGATAAATCCATAAAAAAGAAAGCGAGAAAAAAAATGACAGGCCTCATTAAGAAGACCAAACTTCAAACAGTGAAGTGTGTGTGTGTGTGTGTTTGTGTGTGTTCGAGGATCTAACGGGAGGGTCAACAGCTCATTGATCGCCCTTTAAGTTTCACCTCCTCTCTCCTCCCATCTCCACACCCTCCCCCAGAACCCCTAAATCTTCCCATCCCTCCCCCTTCCCTCCCTCCACCTCTCCATTGTCTGGCCTTTATTCATCCATTGCCTTCGTTTCATCTCTCTCTCTCTCTCTCTCTCTCTCCTCTCTCTCTCTCCCTCTCCTCTCTCTCTCTCTCTCTCTCTCTCTCTCTCTCTCTCTCTCTCTCTCTCTCTCTCTCTCTCTCTCTCTCTCTCTCTCTCTCATCCCAGTGTGTAGCCGGGTGCATCACAGGGTGTGTGTGTTGGGGGGGGGGGGGGGGGGGGGGGGGGTAAACACAGTGATAATTTCCCCTGAGTTCTCCTTGCTTGGCCCTCTGAGATAGAGAGACACAGGGAGAGAGACAGAGAGAGAGAGAGCAGCTGCTGTCCCGTCACCATCGGCAACAGTAACTACGGTGACACATCCTCCCTCCCAGAAAGAGAGGAAAGAGGAACCCTGCAAGAAAATCGAATTGTTGACACACACACACACACACACACACACACACACACACACACACACACACACACACACACACACACACACACACACACACACACACACACAAACACACTCCCTTTACAGTGTAGTATTATATTAATCCAATAATATTAATTGATATTAACACATTATTATTATTATTACATTCAATCACTGTTTACAATGTGAGAGAGAGCAGCTGCTGAATCCCTTTTTGCAATGTAGTATGAAAGATGCTGTAGGTTTGAAAGTAGTTTTGGACCTACCTACCGTCATGTGACTTCTCTCGCCCTGTGTGAGAAGCGTTGCATTTCACACACCTGGGATTGACTAGCAAGATGGATTCCATGAACCAATCAGGGATGAGATGCCCTGATTGGTCAGAAATCGAAATAGTCTCATAAAGAGGCAAACGCAGTCCACTAGGTGTGTGAGGTGAGTGTAGGGGTGTGAGGGGTGTGAGGGGTGTGAGGGGAGTGTAAGGGTGTGAGGGGTGTGAGGGGAGTGTAAGGGTGTGAGGGGTGTGAGGGGAGTGAGGGAGTGTAAGGGGTGTGAGGGGTGTAGGGTGAGGGGAGTGAGGAGTGTGAGGGGAGTGTAAGGGTGTGAGGAGTGTGAGGGTGTGAGGGGTGTGAGGGGTGTGAGGGGAGTGTAAGGGTGTGAGGGGTGTGAGGGGAGTGAGGAGTGTGAGGGGTGTGAGGGGAGTGTAGGGGTGTG
>JACYXH010000453.1:997500-1032500 GCA_026745465.1 Lota lota
AGGTGTGTAAGTGTGTATGTATGTAGGTGTGTGTGTGTATGAATGTAGGTGTGTAAGTGTGTATGTATGTAGGTGTGTGTGTGTATGAATGTAGGTGTGTGTGTGTGTGTCAGGCCAGGATGTGGGGCTCAGGGGTCAGTGCGAGCCCCCCCCCCCCCACACACACACACCCCCCCCCCCCCCCCCCACACACACACCCCCACACCCCCACACATACACACATACACACACACACATATCACACCTGGTCAGGTGGGCCGGACATCATGACATCATCACACACCTCCTCTTCCCACCTCTCCTCCTCCTCCCCCCACCTCTCTCCTCCCCCCACCTCTCTCCTCCCCCCACCTCTCCTCCCCCCACCTCTCTCCTCCCCCCACCTCTCCTCCCTCCACCTCTCTCCTCCCCCCACTTCTCTCCCCCTCCCTCCTCCCCAGCCCTCTCCTCCCCCGTCACCCCCCCCCCCCCCCCAGATGAGGAGCAGACCCTCCCTGGTGGGCCTGTGAGAACCTGACGCGACCCAAGACATCCATCACTGTCAAATAGCTGTGGACTCAGCGCTTCCCAGTCCACCCCAGACCAGCCTATTGCTGACCCCCTACCCAGTACACCAGTACACACCCAGTACACCAGTACACAGTACACCAATACACACACATCTAGTACACCAGTACACACACCCAGTACACCCAGTATACACACCCAGTACACCCAGTATACACACCCAGTACACCAGTACACACACCCAGTACACACACCCAGTACACCAGTACACACATCTAGTACACACAGTACACACACACAGTAAACCCAGTATACACACCCAGTACACCCAGTATACACACCCAGTACACCAGTACACCAGTACACACACCCAGTACACACACCCAGTACACCAGTACACACATCTAGTACACACAGTACACACACACAGTACACCCAGTACACACATCTAGTACACCCAGTACACACACCCAGTACACTCAGTACACACACCCAGTACACACATCCAGTACACCCAGTACACACACCCATTACACCCAGTACACACACCCAGTACACAAGTACACTAGTACACACACCCAGTACACCAGTACACACACCCAGTACACCCAGTACACACATCCAGTACACCCAGTACACACACCCAGTACACCAGTACACACACCCAGTACACCCAGTACACACAGTACACAAACCCAGTACACACACCCAGTACACCAGTACACACACTACACACATCCAGTACACACATCCAGTACACCCAGTACACACACCCAGTAAACCCAGTACACACATCCAGTACACACACATCTAGTACATCAGTATACACACCCAGTACACCAGTACACACACCCAGTACACCTAGTACACACACCCAGTACACACATCTAGTACACCCAGTACACACACCCAGTACACACACATCTAGTACACCAGTACACACATCTAGTACACCAGTACACACACCCAGTACACACACCCAGTAAACCAGTACTCACACACCAGTACACACACCCAGTACACCAGTACACCCAGTACACACACCCAGTACACCAGTACACCCAGTACACACACCCAGTACACCAGTACACCCAGTACACACACTCAGTACATCAGTACACCAGTACACACACCCAGTACACCAGTACACACCCCCAGTACACCCAGTACACACACCCAGTACACCAGTACACCCAGTACACACACACAGTACACCAGTACACACACTCAGTACATCAGTACACCAACCCAGTAAACCCACTACAAACACCCAGTAAACCAGTACTCACACCCAGTACATACACCCAGTACACCAGTACCCACAACAATGACACAATGCAACAACATTAATACACAACACAACACAACAATGACACAATGCAACATTTAAACACAACACAAGCTATAGTATTGATTTTCCTCCAAACATGATCTATCATAATCACACTATTTGTAGCTTTGAGCCCACAGAGAGCGAGAGAGCGAGAGCGAGAGCGAGACCTACTTACTGAGGTCAGTGTAGTTTTTTAGCCCCCAGTGAGCAGGGACAGTCTGTAGTAGTAGTTGAAGTTACTTTTTGTTGCATAACCATTTAACCACTTGTAGCCAAAACACTTACCACTTAGGTAACTCCACACTAGTAGCCCATTAGCATGCAATGCTGTTAGCAGGGTAGTCTGCCTGTTAGCATGGTAGCCTGTTAGCATGGCGGTCTGTTAGCCTGTTAGCATGGTGGTCTGTTAGCCTGTTAGCATGGTGGTCTGTTAGCCTGTTAGCATGGTAGCCTGTTAGCCTGTTAGCATGGTAGCCTGTTAGCATGGTAGCCTGTTAGCATGGTAGCATGGAAGCCTGTTAGCATGGTAGTCTGTTAGCTTGATCCAGGACCCAGGGTCGATACAGACCCTTCAGAGACACATTTACATTTTGATTCAGGGTCTGTCCCCCCAGCAGAGGGAGGAGGTGGAGGGAGGTGGGGGGGAGTCATCAAACAAAAGGTTAACTCTATGGCCTTTAGACCGCTCCCCCCCCCCACTCCCCCACAACGCTGTCTGCTCCCCAATTTATAATCTCACCCACAAGATGAGACGGGTTCTCTCTCTCTTTAGATCTCTCTCCCCCTCTCTTCAGATCTCTCCCAGCCTCTCTCCCCCAGACGAGGGTTGCGAGGCCAATGCCGGTGCATCAGGACCAGTTTGCCTGCGTCCGCTCAGACGAGTCGGAAACACTTGTGGTGATGTGTGGCAGTCTGATGGCTTGTCAATATATAGATCTCTGCTCGCGCCCTAATTCAGTGAAAAAATCTAGTTTTCTATTAGTCTGGGCTGCTGTGATGCTGGCCGGACACGCTGCCTGGGTAATTATTAACGGCACACTCCCTGAAAGCAATCAGACCTCTGCCGTCTGTATCTGTGAAATCTTAATAAGACGAACAGAGGAGGAGAGGAGAGGAGAGGAGAGGAGAGGAGAGGAGAGGAGAGGAGAGGAGAGGAGAGGAGAGGAGAAGAGAGGAGAGGAGAGAGAAGAGAGGAGAGAAGGAGAGAAGGAGAAGAGGAGAGAAGAGGAGAGGAGAGGAGAGGAGAGGAGAGGAGAGAGAAGAGAAGGAGGGAAGGAGAAGAGGAGAGAAAGAGGAGAGAGAGGAGAGGAGAGAAGGAGAAAGAGGAGGAGAGTAGGAGAGAAGGAGGAGAGGAGAGGAGGGGGAGGAGCTGAAGAAAGAGGAGAAGGAGGATGAGAAGAGAAGAGAAAAACCCCAGTAAAAAAACAGTAAAAATTAAAATGATGAGTAACTTTTTGCATCTGTTGTTTCTAGAATCAAAAGGGGAGCTTCTTCGTACATTTGGCGTTCTCACACGATCCTGCACCTTCCTGGCCTTCATGGTTCAACTTATGAGAAGTTCCTTTGGACAAAAGCATCTCAATAAATGCAATGTAATGAGAGGAGAGGGGGAGGAGGAGGAGGAGCCCTCTCTTTAGAGAGGGGAGGACAGGAGAGGGGGAGGAGAGGTAGGAGTCCTCTCTTTAGGGAGGGGGAAGAGAGGAGAGGGTGAAAGAAGGAGAGGAGGAGGAGGAGGAGCCCTCTCTTTAGGGAGGGGAGGACAGGAGAGGGGGAGGAGCCCTCTCTTAAGGGAGGGGAGGACAGGAGAGGGGGAAAGAAGGAGAGGAGGAGGGAGGAGGAGGAGCCCTCTCTTTAGGGAGGGGAGGACAGGAGAGGGGGAGAAGAGGTAGGAGTCCTCTCTTTAGGAAGGAGGAAGAGAGGAGAGGGGGGAGAAGGAGAGGAGGAGGGAGGAGGAGGAGGAGCCCTCTCTTTAGGGAGGGGAGGACAGGAGAGGGGGAGGAGAGGTAGGAGTCCTCTCTTTAGGGAGGAGGAAGAGAGGAGAGGGGGGAGAAGGAGAGGAGGAGGGAGGAGGAGGAGCCCTCTCTTTAGGGAGGGGAGAGGAGAGGAGGAGGAGCCCTCTCTTAAGGGAGGGGAGAGGAGGAGGGAGGAGGAGGAGCCCTCTCTTAAGGGAGGGGAGAGGAGAGGAGGAGGATATTTAGTATAATGAAATATAATTTAATACTGTGCTACTGTAGAACTACATCAGTACTGTAGTACTAAGTTGTAACTGCAGAACTACAGTCTAATACTGTGCTACTACAGTATGTTAGGACTGTACTAGGCTTAGGGCTAAAGTAGTAGTACTGCAGTAGTACATAATACTGTGCTACTACAGTATGTTAGGACTGTACTAGGGTTAGGGCTAAAGTACTAGTACTGCAGTAGTACATAATACTGTGCTACTACAGTATGTTAGGACTGTACTAGGGTTAGGGCTAAAGTAGTAGTACTGCAGTAGTACATAATACTGTGCTACTACAGTATGTTAGGACTGTACTAGGGTTAGGGCTAAAGTAGTAGTACTGCAGTAGTACATAATACTGTGCTACTACAGTATGTTAGGACTGTACTAGGGTTAGGGCTAAAGTAGTAGTACTGCAGTAGTACATAATACTGTGCTACTACAGTATGTTAGGACTGTACTAGGGTTAGGGCTAAAGTAGTAGTACTGCAGTAGTACATAATACTGTGCTGTAGAACTGTTTGTACTCTAGGGTTGTGTACGTGTTGTGGTATCCACTGACATTAAGGGAGGACCTAAAGGAGAACATTGGGAAGCTGATCTGTAGAACATGAACATTTGGATGAAAAGGTCACCTTTCCAGCCTAACTCAGTGCTACACACATCTATAGATCTATAGCTATATAGCTATAGATAGATATCTGTTACTGCCTCTTTCACTTCATTAACAGGTGCCAGTAGGTGTTAGCATGAGGTGCTAGCAGGCTAGCTACTCTATTAAAGTGTAGAGTCTAGTCTTGTCTAGTCTAGGCTAGTGGTCAAGTTTGGTCTAGTGTTCTAGTCTGGTCTGGCCTAGTCTAGTGGTCTGGTCTATAGTAGTAGTCTGGTCTAGTCTAGTGGTCTGGTCTAGTCTAGTGGTCTGGTCTATAGTAGTAGTCTGGTCTAGTCTAGTGGTCTGGTCTATAGTAGTAGTCTGGTCTAGTCTAGTGGTCTGGTCTATAGTAGTAGTCTGGTCTAGTCTAGTGGTCTGGTCTAGTCTAGTGGTATGGTCTATAGTAGTAGTCTGGTCTAGTCTAGTGGTCTGGTCTAGTCTAGTGGTCTGGTCTATAGTAGTAGTCTGGTCTAGTCTAGTGGTCTGGTCTATAGTAGTAGTCTGGTCTAGTCTAGTGGTCTGGTCTATAGTAGTAGTCTGGTCTAGTCTAGTGGTCTGGTCTAGTCTAGTGGTATGGTCTATAGTAGTAGTCTGGTCTAGTCTAGTGGTCTGGTCTATAGTAGTAGTCTGGTCTAGTCTAGTGGTCTGGTCTATAGTAGTAGTCTGGTCTAGTCTAGTGGTCTGGTCTATAGTAGTAGTCTGGTCTAGTCTAGTGGTCTGGTCTAGTCTAGTGGTCTGGTCTATAGTAGTAGTCTGGTCTAGTGGTCTGGTCTAGTGGTCTGGTCTATAGTAGTAGTCTGGTCTAGTCTAGTGGTATGGTCTAGTGGTCTAGGGTAGTAGTCTGGTCTAGTGGTCTGGTCTAGTGGTCTGGTCTATAGTAGTAGTCTGGTCTAGTGGTCTGGTCTAGTGGTCTGGTCTATAGTAGTAGTCTGGTCTAGTGGTCTGGTCTAGTGGTCTGGTCTATAGTAGTAGTCTGGTCTAGTCTAGTGGTATGGTCTAGTGGTCTAGGGTAGTAGTCTGGTCTAGTGGTCTGGTCTAGTGGTCTGGTCTATAGTAGTAGTCTGGTCTAGTGGTCTGGTCTAGTGGTCTGGTCTATAGTAGTAGTCTGGTCTAGTGGTCTGGTCTAGTGGTCTGGTCTAGTGGTCTGGTCTATAGTAGTAGTCTGGTCTAGTGGTCTGGTCTATAGTAGTAGTCTGGTCTAGTGGTCTGGTCTAGTGGTCTGGTCTATAGTAGTAGTCTGGTCTAGTGGTCTGGTCTATAGTAGTAGTCTGGTCTAGTGGTCTGGTCTAGTGGTCTAGGGTAGTAGTCTGGTCTAGTGGTCTGGTCTAGTGGTCTGGTCTAGTGGTCTGGTCTATAGTAGTGGTCTGGTCTAGTGGTCTGGTCTAGTCTAGTGGTATGGTCTATAGTAGTAGTCTGGTCTAGTGGTCTGGTCTAGTGGTCTGGTCTATAGTAGTAGTCTGGTCTAGTCTAGTGGTATGGTCTATAGTAGTGGTCTGGTCTAGTCTAGTGGTCTGGTCTAGTGGTCTGGTCTAGTCTAGTGGTATGGTCTATAGTAGTAGTCTGGTCTAGTCTAGTGGTCTGGTCTAGTCTAGTGGTCTGGTCTAGTCTAGTGGTCTGGTCTATAGTAGTAGTCTGGTCTAGTCTAGTGGTCTGGTCTATAGTAGTAGTCTGGTCTAGTCTAGTGGTCTGGTCTATAGTAGTAGTCTGGTCTAGTGGTCTGGTCTAGTGGTCTGGTCTATAGTAGTAGTCTGGTCTAGTCTAGTGGTCTGGTCTATAGTAGTAGTCTGGTCTAGTGGTCTGGTCTAGTGGTCTGGTCTAGTGGTCTGGTCTATAGTAGTAGTCTGGTCTAGTCTAGTGGTCTGGTCTAGTCTAGTGGTATGGTCTAGTGGTCTGGTCTAGTGGTCTGGTCTATAGTAGTAGTCTGGTCTAGTCTAGTGGTATGGTCTATAGTAGTGGTCTGGTCTAGTCTAGTGGTCTGGTCTAGTGGTCTGGTCTAGTGGTATGGTCTATAGTAGTGGTCTGGTCTAGTGGTCTGGTCTAGTCTAGTGGTATGGTCTATAGTAGTAGTCTGGTCTAGTGGTCTGGTCTAGTGGTATGGTCTATAGTAGTAGTCTGGTCTAGTGGTCTGGTCTAGTGGTCTGGTCTATAGTAGTAGTCTGGTCTGGTCTAGTGGTCTGGTCTAGTCTAGTGGTATGGTCTATAGTAGTAGTCTGGTCTAGTGGTCTAGTCTAGTGGTCTGGTCTAGTGGTCTGGTCTATAGTAGTAGTCTGGTCTAGTGGTCTGGTCTATAGTAGTGGTCTAGTCTAGTGGTCTAGTCTAGTGGTCTGGTCTAGTGGTCTGGTCTATAGTAGTAGTCTGGTCTAGTCTAGTGGTCTGGTCTAGTCTAGTGGTATGGTCTATAGTAGTAGTCTGGTCTAGTGGTCTAATCTAGTGGTCTGGTCTAGTGGTCTGGTCTATATAGTAGTGGTCTGGTCTAGTCTAGTGGTCTGGGTTATAGTAGTAGTCTGGTCTAGTGGTCTGTCTAGTGGTCTAGTAGTGGTTCTCTGGTCTATAGTAGTAGTCTAGTGGTCTAGTGGTCTGGTCTAGTAGTGGTCTAGTGGTCTGGTCTATGGTAGTCTAGTAGTGGGGTCTAGTGGTCTAGTAGTCTAGTAGTCTGGTCTAGTGGTCTGGTCTAGTCTAGTGGTTGGTCTAGTGGTCTAGTGGTCTGGTCTGGTCTATAGTAGTAGTCTGGTCTAGTCTGGTCTAGTGGTCACTTAGTGGTGTCTATAGTAGTCTCTAGTGGTCTGGTCTAGTGGTCTTTTCAGTCTAGGTGTCTAGTCTAGTGGTCTAGTCTAGTAGTAGTCTGGTCTAGTGGTCTGGTCTAGTGGTCTGGTCTAGTCTAGTGGTAAGTCTATAGTAGTAGTCTGGTCTAGTGGTCTAGTCTCAGTAAGTATCTGGTCTAGTGGTCTGGTCTAGTGGTCTGGTCTATAGTAGTCTAGTCTGGTCTCATTAGTCTAGTGGTCTGTCTAGTGGTTCTAGTTTCTGGTAGTAGTCTGGTCTAGTGTGTCTAGTTTGGTCTAGTGGTCTGGTCTAGTGGTCTGGTCTATAGTAGTAGTCTGGTCTAGTGGTCTCACAAAGTGGTTTTTCTAGTGTTGGTTCTATAGTAGTAGTCTGGTCTAGTGGTCTGGTCTAGTGGTCTATGTAGTAGTCTGGTCTGTCTACCACAAGTAGTCTAGTCAGTCTAAGCTCTATGGTCTAAAAAACCAGTGGGTCTGGAAAGTAGGTCTGGTCTAGTCAGAGAACAGAGGGGACAGTCAATTCAGTTTTCAGGGTCAGACTAGAACAGCCAATCAGTAGTCCAGGGAACAGGTCTATAGTAAATCTGGTCTAGTGGTCCCATAGGCAGTCTGGGCTAGCACAACAAACATAAGTCTGGTCTTTTGGAAACAAGTCTTCAGGGTTCAGGGTCATCAAAACGTCATAATATATAAGATGCATAATAAAATGTATAACATGAACATTATTCAAATATAGAACATATTATTGAATATTGTTCATCTTAATGTTACACTTTACAACTAAGGTATTCATTATTCAACAAACTAACCCTAAACCTATAAATGAATACCTTAGACAACATGAACACAACTTACAGAATATTATTATCACTAATATATTACTGAATATCATTCACATTAATAACATATTACTGAATATTATTCATATTCATAATATAAATACTGAGAATTATTCATATTAATATTACTGAATATTTTTCGTATAAGTAATATATAACTGAATATTGTTCATAGTAATAATACAATTACCGAATAATAATTATATTTATACTATTGGTTCTGTGTATTATTCATATTAATAATCTAATACATAGATGTACGTACATACATATTAACATTATTTATGTTAATACTGAAATATTTGGATCATTGGTATATCTTTATATATCTATCTCGATATATCTCGATATATCTTGATATTATCAAGATAGAGAAAGACATACATGATAGATAGATATACTATATATATACATATATATATATAGAAAGATATATAGAAAGATATAATAAAATACGGCTGTTTCAAAGTTTGCATTCCAGACAGCAACAGTTTTGTGCCTTGCTCAAAAGACATTGGCCTAATTTATTATCAGACGATGAAGACATCTTCTCATGAGGAGAAGGAGGAGGAGGAGGATGGGAGGAAAGAGAGAGAGGAGGTGAAGGAGAGGAGAGGAGGAGGTGAAGGAGAGGAGAGGAGAGAGGAGGAACAGGAGAGGAGAGAAGGGGGAGGAGGTGAAGAGGACAGGAGAGGAGATGGAGGGAGGAGGAAGAGAGGAAACAGGAGAGGAAAGAGGAACAGGAGAGGAAGGAGGAGGAGGGAGGAGAGGAGGAGGAGAGGAGGAACAGGAGAAGGAGAGAGGAAGGGGGAGGAGGTGAGAGGACCAGGAGAGGAGGAGGGAGGAGGAAGAGAGGAACAGGAGAGGAAGGGGGAGGAGGTGAGAGGACCAGGAGAGGAGAGGAGGAGGGAGACAGAGAGAGGAGAGGGAAGGGGGAGGGAGGAGGAGGTGAGGAGGAGGGAGGAGGAGGAGAGGGAGGGAACAGGAGGAGGAGGAGAGGGGAGAGGAGAGAGAGAGGGAGGAGAGCAGGAGGAAGGGGGAGGAGGAGGAGGAGAGAGGGAGAGGAGAGAGGGAGGGGAGAGAGAGAGGGGAGAGGAAGAGAGGAACAGGAGAGGAGGAGGAGGAAGAGGAGGAAGGAAGGAGAGGAGGGGGAGGTGAGGAGGAGGGAGAGGGAGAGGAGGAGAGAGGAGGGGAGAGGAAGGTGAAGGAGGGAGGAGGAGGAAGGAGGAGGAGGAGGAAGGAGGTAAGGAGAGAGGAGAGGAGAGGAGGAGAGTGGGGAGGGGAGGAGAGAGCAGGAGAAGGAGGAGAGGCATCTGAGAGGAGGAGGAAGGAACGTGAGGAGAGGAGACGAAAGAGGAAAGTCATTGTGGGAAACAATCAATGTTGGAGGAAGAAAATACAAAAAATCAAACATAGGAGAAAAAAAGCCAGGCAGGGAGAGGCACACTGCGGTGGAGGAGGAGGAAAAGAAGACTGGTTAGGGGAGAGGAGGACTGAAAGGGGATGATTTGTAGGGCATGGACTGTTATGGGAGCACATATGGTGGTCCGTCGGCGTGGCAACAGAACCGTGTGACCGTCAGAAGTGGGTAATCAAAACTGCAATAATGGTTGTGGGAAACGTGAATCGTTACCGCGAAAAAGTCATCATTGAAAAAAAATGTTTTTTGAAGAAATAAAAACTCAACATAAAAAAAGCATACCAGGGAGATTATTTTGGTTAGAATTACTGGTTAGGGTTAGATGTATGTTAGGGTTAGTCATTTTTTAGGACTTTTAGGGTTACATTAGTGTTATGGTTCTTTTAAACTTAGGGTTTTAAGTTATACTAATGTTAGATCTTTTGGGTTAGATGTAGGGTAGTACATGTACTGGTTAACTTTATTAGGGTGTTTAGGGAAAGTATTTGTTTAAGATGGTTAGTTAAACTAGATGTGGTTAGGGTTAGATTAGGGTTAGATGTAGGGTTAGATGTACTGGTTAGGGTTAGATGTACTGGTTAGGGTTAGATGTAGGGTTAGGGTTAGATTTCTAGGGATTTAGGGTTGAATGGTTAAATTTAGATGTATAGGGTTGAAGGAGTAGATTTAGGGTTAGATGTACTGTTAGGGTTAGATTAACTGGTTTTTAAGATGTAGGGTTAAGGGTTAGATGTATGTTTAGATGTAATTTAGGTTAGATTAGAAAACTGGTTAGGTTTAAATGTAGGGTTAGATGTATGGTTAGGGTTAGTATGGATGTAGTTAAGGGTTGAGGGTTAGATGTACTGGTTAGGGTTAGATTAACTGGTTAAGGTTAGATGTAGGGTTAGATGTACTGGTTAGGGTTAGATGTAGCGGTAAGATGTAGGGGTTAGATGATGTTGGTTAGATTACATTAGGTTAGATTAGATTTATACTGGTTAGGGGTTAGATGTACTTAGAAGGGTTAGATGTAGGGTTAGATGTACTGGTTAGAATGTAGATTTAGATGTACTTTTTAGGTTAGATGTATGGTTAGATTAGATCGTTAAGGGTTAAGATAGTACTGGTTAGGGTTAGATGTAGCGGTATTATATGTTTTTAGACTTATTGTAGTTAGATGTAGGGTTAGATGTACTGTTAGGTTTAGAAGGGTTACTGGTTTTAACCTAATGTACTTAGACTGGTACTTAGGGACTTTTAGATGTAGGGTTAGATACTTTAGGGTTAGATGTAGACTGTATTAGGGTTAGATGTAGGGTAGATTTTAGATTTAAGATGTAGGGTTTAGGGTTAGACTGTTAGGGTTAGATGTTTATAATTTAGGTAATAAACTTTAGATGTACTGGTTTAGGGTTAGACTGTAGTAGGGTATTAAATTAGCTAGATAGCACTTGTATTTGTAGTTGGTATAAGGTTTACTAGCATTGTAGCTTCAAGCTGTTGTATCTTAGCCTAGCACTGTAGTGTTTAGCGGTTGTATCATAGCCTAGCATTGTAGCTTCAAGCTGTTGTATCTTAGCCTAGCACTGCAGAGTTTAGAGGTTGTGTTGTGGAGTAGCACTGTAGTGTTCATCAGTTGTATCTAGCACTAGTAGTGTTTTGTTGTATGTATAGTTTAGCGGTTTTGATGTAGGTAGCCAAACGTTTGGATAAGGTTTAGCAGTTGTATCTTAGCCTAGCACTGGTGCAGGAGTATTTTAGTGGGTTAATAATAATGACCCCCCACTAACAGGACACATAAAATAAAAAGGTAGGAGGAAAGATAAGAAATTAGTGGTTGAACATCACGATAGAAAGAAACTGAAGAGGACAATAGGCTATGGGGAGGAGGGAGAGAGGAGAGGAGAGAGGAGTTATGCGAGAGGAGAGAGTTAGAGAGGTTGGGAAGTGGAATGTGATGTCCACGGAGAGGAACAGAATTTTGGGACTTGATTCATTTCATGTTATACCACAGGCCACATGTTCAATCACCATACAAAATGGATTAAAGCACCACAAATTCCACCAACTACATGACTCAGACATTCATAGAAAGAGTGTGCTTCAGCGTGAGTGGAGGTTTCAGGCTGTAAGGGTTAGGGTTAGGTTGGTCCCCGGTCTGGCTGAAGGCCATATTGACAACATTTTTACAATGATTGCTGCAGTGGCTTCTTAATGTGCTAAACCTTCGGATGATTCCATTTCCAAGGTCAACGAGGAAACACGGTGTGTTTGGAGTAGTTTTAATTGTGCACGGCGGCCATCATAAATCAAACAAAAGGCAAGCAGCTGAACAAACAGGGTCCGGTCCGGTTGGACTCATTAGACCGTCTGTATGATCCCTTCTGACGGTTCAGTTTGGGAGAAGAAGTCCTTATTCCATGGGAACTGGATAAAGGAACTTTCTCAAATCACACACGCACACATGTACACACACGCAAGGCCTGTGTGTAACATTCACCAAAATAGATTTGAAACAACTAACTGCTGTAAATGTGTCATTATGTGTGTGTGTGCGTGTGAGTGTGTGTGTGTGTTTGACAAACGGGTCTAATTCCCGGTACATCGCGCAGCCTGTAGATATTTGTCCGGTCTCTCCCAGATTTGAATCGGAGGTCCAGGTCGGTGGTCTGACAGGGCAGAATAATCACTGGCCCCTCAGGCTTCTTGTGTATTAAGCGTCTTATCGCGGCCAGGCCAGTAGTTGATCAACGAAGGGCAGCAGAAACCCTCGCAGTCATCTGGAGATATGATACATAAACAACAACACTCTTATCTCTGTTCTGTGGCTCTCCATCCAATGGAGACGCTTTAAAAACCAGAGAGAATAGGAGAACAGCCTCACCAACCACTTGGTCCGGTATTTAACCAGTTTAAACTGGTTTAAAAAGACGCATTTGCTCTTTAGTTGTGATTTGTCTCCACGTATTATTCTCTGCAGAGAGCGAATGGAAGCAGTGACCTAAATGTAAAAGACAACGGGGGGTTCTACTTTACTGTAAAGACGAGGGGTTCTACTTTACTGTAAAGACGAGGGGTTCTACTTTACTGTAAAGACGAGGGGTTCTACTTTACTGTAAAGACGAGGGGTTCTACTTTACTGTAAAGACGAGGTGTTCTACTTTACTGTAAAGACGAGGGGTTCTACTTTACTGTAAAGACAACTATGGGTTATGTTTAGCTTCAATGAACGATTACTAATGAATCACTATGGTATGTTTAGCTTTAATACATGATTACTAATGAATCACTATGCTATGTTTAGCTTTAATACATGATTACTAATGAATCACTATGCTATGTTTAGCTTTAATACATGATTACTAATGAATCACTATGCTATGTTTAGCTTTAATACATGTTTACTAATGAATCACTATGCTATGTTTAGCTTTAATACATGATTACTAATGAATCACTATGCTATGTTTAGCTTTAATACATGATTACTAATGAATCACTATGCTAGTATGTTTAGCTTTAATACATGTTTACTAATGAATCACTATGCTATGTTTAGCTTCAATGAACGATTACTAATGAATCACTATGCTAGTATGTTTAGCTTTAATACATGTTTACTAATGAATCACTATGCTATGTTTAGCTTTAATACATGATTACTAATGAATCACTATGCTATGTTTAGGTTTAATACATGATTACTAATGAATCACTATGCTATGTTTAGCTTTAATACATGATTACTAATTAATCACTATGCTAGTATGTTTAGCTTTAATACATGTTTACTAATGAATCACTATGCTATGTTTAGCTTTAATACATGATTACTAATGAATCACTATGCTAGTATGTTTAGCTTTAATACATGTTTACTAATGAATCACTATGCTATGTTTAGCTTTAATACATGATTACTAATGAATCATATGTTTAGCTTAATACATGTTTACTAATGAATCACTATGCTATGTTTAGCTTTAATACATGATTACTAATGAATCACTATGCTAGTATGTTTAGCTTTAATACATGTTTACTAATGAATCACTATGCTATGTTTAGCTTTAATAGACACTATGCTACGTTAAGCTAAAACCATTTTTATCACAGCCTTTTTCCAAATATCTTCAATGTCTACCTACATCAGACAGACAGACAGACAGACAGACAGACAGACAGACAGACAGACAGACAGACAGACAGACAGACAGACAGACAGACAGACAGACAGACAGACAGACAGACAGACAGACAGACACACACACACACACACAGGGCTGTTGGGCGTGTCTGATATGAATTTCTTCCTCTGTCACAGAATCCTCCAGCCGATCGAGTATGACAGATAATCAATAACTCACGCACGACTTTGTGTTTCTATGTGTGTCCATGCACACATGCATAGACACACGCACATACATGTATACACACATGTACACACACTCGCATGTCTATGCGTGTGGGCATGTGTGTGTGTGTGCGCGTGCATGTGTGTGTGCTTGTGCGCGTGTCTGAGGTCTGATATGCACGCAGAGAAAATAAATGATACGATTTTTGTTGAAGGAGGAGCAGCCTAGAGGAGGAGTAAAGGTGGAGGAGGAGCAGGTGGAGGAGGACGAGGACGAGGACGAGCCGCCTGTAGGACGAGTAGGAGGAGGAGGAGGAGTAGCCTAGAGGAGGAGGATGAGCCTAGAGGAGGACGAATAGTAGGAGGAGCAGCCTAGAGGAAGAGGAGGAGAAAGAGGAGCAGCCTAGAGGAGGAGAAGGAGGAGGAGAAAAAAAAGAAGAGCAGCCTAGAGAAGGAGGAGGAGAAAGAGGAGCAGCCTAGAGGTGGAGGAGAAGGAGGAGGAGAAAGAGGAGCAGCCTAGAGGAGGAAGAGGAGAAAGAGGAGGAGCAACCTAGAGGAGGAGGAGGAGGAGGAGGAGCAGAAAGAGCCATTAGCAGGAACAGTTGTGTCACACAGAGATTGTGTGAGGGGCCACCAGACCTCAGCTAGATCCCAACCTAGCACAATGTAGCATGTCCTAGCACAACATAGCATGAGCTAGAAACACATAGCATGAGCTAGAAAAACATAGCACACTGCTGCCATTCAAAGCACCGTCTATTTAGAGTGCTTCAGCCAATACAGGGTTGGGGTCAGGGTTAGCTAACCTGCTTCAGCCAATATAGGGTTGGGGTCAGGGTTAGCTAACCTGCTTCAGCCAATACAGGGTTGGGGTCAGGGTTAGCTAACCTGCTTCAGCCAATACAGGGTTGGGGTCAGGGTTAGCTAACCTGCTTCAGCCAATACAGGGGTGGGGTCAGGGTTAGCTAACCTGCTTCAGCCAATACAGGGGTGGGGTCAGGGTTAGCTAACCTGCTTCAGCCAATACAGGGTTGGGGTCAGGGTTAGCTAACCTGCTTCAGCCAATACAGGGGTGGGGTCAGGGTTAGCTAACCTGCTTCAGCCAATACAGGGGTGGGGTCAGGGTTAGCTAACCTGCTTCAGCCAATACAGGGTTGGGGTCAGGGTTAGCTAACCTGCTTCAGCCAATACAGGGTTGGGGTCAGGGTTAGCTAACCTGCTTCAGCCAATACAGGGGTGGGGTCAGGGTTAGCTAACCTGCTTCAGCCAATACAGGGGTGGGGTCAGGGTTAGCTAACCTGCTTCAGCCAATACAGGGTTGGGGTCATGGTTAGCTAACCTGCTTCAGCCAATACAGGGGTGGGGTCAGGGTTAGCTAACCTGCTTCAGCCAATACAGGGGTGGGGTCAGGGTTAGCTAACCTGCTTCAGCCAATACAGGGGTGGGGTCAGGGTTAGCTAACCTGCTTCAGCCAATACAGGGGTGGGGTCAGGGTTAGCTAACCTGCTTCAGCCAATACAGGGGTGGGGTCAGGGTTAGCTAACCTGCTTCAGCCAATACAGGGGTGGGGTCAGGGTTAGCTAACATGCTTCAGCCAATACAGGGGTGGGGTCAGGGTTAGCTAACCTGCTTCAGCCAATACAGGGTTGGGGTCAGGGTTAGCTAACCTGCTTCAGCCAATACAGGGTTGGGGTCAGGGTTAGCTAACCTGCTTCAGCCAATACATCCATACGGTCAACAGAACAACCAATGGAAGTGGTTGACAAACTAACAGCACAGTGGGGTCTCCATGGAGACACAAAATCAGAAACAAATCCCGCTCGCCTAAAGCTCTGACCAATCATACACAATGTTTGCACTGCCATTATCTGCAGAGAATTTCTAGACGTCCCCAGACCAATTCCCAAATGCGTATTTGTCTGGAACCTCACAGTTCATTTTTTCGATTTTCAAGGGCCAGTATCAGCGGTCGCAGACCAAATGCCTCTGGACTCAATTGGACGGACCTACAACCAATCAGAGCAATGAAACGAGTGACACATCAACGACAGCCATCTTGGTTGTTTATGAAAATGCCTCAACGGCGCCCCCACAGGACGCTCCTCTGTACAGTCATCGTATTAAACCCGCCCCACATTAGATAAAGGGTTGTGATTGACATCACAACACTACGCCCATTCCTCACTCCACCAATAAGAGATGACTTGACATGAAGCTCTGCAGAGAAGGGCGACGCCTTGTGAAGCTGTGGGAGGTCAGCACGGGGTCACGCACGGGGTCACGCACGGGGTCACGTGCGTGGAGGTCCTCCACCTGCAGGGGGGTGTACGGTGTCCGAGGAGCAGCGGGGTCTCTGCATACGCGCTGAACACACAAGTGTCATTTTAGTCTTGGAGAGTGGTAGAGTCTTAAGCAGGGCATACATTTGCAATCTGCGAAGTTCTAACCCTGTTCCTCCAGGAACATTGACAGTCAATAATTTCAGTCTTTTGCTCAGTAAAGAGACAATGATTCGCCTGATTATATCGTGTCTTAACATTATATGTCAACAGTGAGTGTAATGTTAATATACACATTTTGTATTATATTTTGTGCCCTAGTGATCGACAACTGATAAGTAAATTGGAGTTTAGACCGTTCCTTCATATATAAATATTGGTTCTATATAAATATTAGATCGTTCTTCCATGGGAACAATTTACTGTGCATCAGTTCTTTATAAATAATAGACCGTTCCTATTTAGCTGAGCCCATTTCCCACATGCAGTCTTACCCTGCAAAGTTCGGAGGATTTCCTGTATGGGTCATGTGTGAATGGGAACAGGGATCGATATTCTGGGAAATCTGCACCGGCAATTTGCCTGCTCAAGACCTGGTATTATTTCCGGATCACTGCCGGTACGGATGTGCTGTTAATGCAAGTACTAACGTTGGCGGGAGAGGCCCGTAAAGGTACGTCCGTCTGGTGGGTTAGGCTAACAGGCTAACAGACTGTTAGCCTAACCCATAGCATGGTAGCCTGTTAGGGAGGAAGAAAAGCAGGGAGATACTAGTCATATCGGGAGAGGCACGTAAAGGTACGTCCGTCTGGTGGGTTAGGCTAACAGGCTAACAGACTGTTAGGCTAACAGACTGTTAGCCTGTTAGCCTAACCCATAGCATGGTAGCCTGTTAGGGAGGAAGAAAAGCAGGGAGATACTAGTCATATCGGGAGAGGCACGTAAAGGTACGTCCGTCTGGTGTAAGAAGCATTCATGTGAAGCGAGCTAACCAATCGAAAGACTCCACTGAGGACGTATTTGAGTGCTTTTCCGTTGATCCAATAACAATATCAATACAGCTTCTTTTGTTTGCAAACAAGCTTATTTTTTCATGAATGGCGGGAAACTAGACAGGTTCTGAAATAAGGGAGCTCCTTTCAGTCCGCGAGTTTAATGGCGGCTGGCATCAACAAGTGTTGCATTAGCGCCATCTGCTGGACCGTCGCTTGGCCCATCCATTCCGGCATTGCTATGCCATGTGTGAAAGGGCGCAAGGAAATCTTCCAGAACGTAGCTGAATGTGATAATAGTGAAATTCACTAGCGGTGGTTGAAAGGTTATCCCAGTAATTGACTGGGTACTATGTGTAAAAGGGACTTTATTATGTTCCTTCCAGAAAGATAGTATGCATTTTGAAGGAAAACACCTTAAGCTGAAACCACCATTTTATTTACCCCAAAGATGTTGGGCTATGAACCCAAAATCTTTTAGTTTTATGTTTTTAAACGTGGTAATATGTCATATTTCTGATGTGCGTTGCCCACCTCGACTCCTCCCAACAACCCGTTCCAGCGCCTTCTACCACTGGAATACATTGGATGGCAAAGGCAGAAGCCTGGCTCTGCTTTAGTCTTAAAGTGAGAAATACTGCAACATTTAGTACACTCTTCTGGAACAAGACCTCCTCCAGGTCAGTGAACATGAAACTGAGCTCAGGGACCGAGAAACGAGAGACAACAAAATATTATAATCCAGTGTTGGGTACACTGGGTGTTGGAACAAAAGTACACTGTGCAACCACCACTAGTGCAGTACATTCCTTTATTTTAAATAAATGTAGATACTCAAATATCAGTTCTGCCGCAAAGCAGGAAGATCACATCAAACAATTGTGCATTTCATCATAAAAATGGAGAAAATCAACTAAAATCAGCCATTGCACATTAAGTGGTAAGTCAATTGTGACACGTCAGGAGTAGCTTTTGATTCAGATCAGAGTAGTATCACTACTGGTACCAGTAGTGATACTACTGGTGACAAACTACTGACAAATGAACGGCAACAGAGTAAATAATAGACCGTTCCTATTTACAGTCTAATATTTAACTATCAGAGACTAGTCTCAGACTAGTAGCAGAGACTAGTCTGAGACTAGTACCAGACTAGTAGCAGAGACTAGTACCAGAGACTAGTCTCAGAGACTAGTCTCAGACACTAGTCTCAGACTAGTAGCAGAGACTAGTCTCAGACTAGTACCAGAGAGTAGTCTCAGAGACTAGTCTCAGACACTAGTCTCAGACTAGTAGCAGAGACTAGTCTCAGACTAGTACCAGAGAGTAGTCTCAGACTAGTACCAGAGAGTAGTCTCAGACTAGTACCAGAGAGTAGTCTCAGACTAGTACCAGAGAGTAGTCTCAGACTAGTAGCAGAGACTAGTACCAGACTAGTAGCAGAGACTAGTACCAGAGACTAGTCTCAGAGACTAGTCTCAGACACTAGTCTCAGACTAGTAGCAGAGACTAGTCTCAGACTAGTAGCAGAGACTAGTCTCAGACTAGTAGCAGAGACTAGTCTCAGACTAGTAGCAGAGACTAGTCTCAGACTAGTACCAGAGAGTAGTCTCAGACTAGTACCAGAGAGTAGTCTCAGACTAGTACCAGAGAGTAGTCTCAGACTAGTACCAGAGAGTAGTCTCAGACTAGTAGCAGAGACTAGTACCAGAGACTAGTCTCAGAGACTAGTCTCAGACACTAGTCTCAGACTAGTAGCAGAGACTAGTCTCAGACTAGTACCAGAGAGTAGTCTCAGACTAGTACCAGAGAGTAGTCTCAGACTAGTACCAGAGAGTAGTCTCAGACTAGTACCAGAGAGTAGTCTCAGACTAGTAGCAGAGACTAGTACCAGACTAGTAGCAGAGACTAGTACCAGAGACTAGTCTCAGAGACTAGTCTCAGACACTAGTCTCAGACTAGTACCAGAGAGTAGTCTCAGACTAGTACCAGAGAGTAGTCTCAGACTAGTACCAGAGAGTAGTCTCAGACTAGTACCAGAGAGTAGTCTCAGAGAGTAGTCTCAGACTAGTACCAGAGAGTAGTCTCAGAGAGTAGTCTCAGACTAGTACCAGAGAGTAGTCTCAGACTAGTACCAGAGAGTAGTCTCAGAGAGTAGTCTCAGACTAGTACCAGAGAGTAGTCTCAGACTAGTACCAGAGAGTAGTCTCAGACTAGTAGCAGAGACTAGTACCAGACTAGTAGCAGAGACTAGTACCAGACTAGTAGCAGAGACTAGTACCAGAGACTAGTCTCAGAGACTAGTCTCAGACACTAGTCTCAGACTAGTACCAGAGAGTAGTCTCAGACTAGTACCAGAGAGTAGTCTCAGAGAGTAGTCTCAGACTAGTACCAGAGAGTAGTCTCAGACTAGTACCAGAGAGTAGTCTCAGACTAGTACCAGAGAGTAGTCTCAGAGAGCTTTGTTAGTCCTGCTAAGGAGACATGTCCAAATGTGACAGTATAGTTTAGCAGCGATAGATTGACACATTTTGGACGGACATTTTGACAAACTGAGCTTTCCGTGAAAGCGAACATCATATTTCCTGAGCCCGGGAGTTCATTATTATTCTCAATCAGATCTGATCAAATTTGGAAATCCAATAGTTAGGATCAAGGATCAGATGTTTATTATTCATTTTGTGAACAGATTTATATGATATCTTATCTTTTAGATTTTATTTATACTCAGATTTATTTTTCTATAGCACATTTTGTTCCAGTAATCCTCTCTTCTACTGGATCAGGGCAATCCACCCTAAATCATCCTACCTTCTACTGGATCAGGGTAATCCACTCTAAATCCTCTCTTCTACTGGGATCAGGGTAATCCACCCTAAATCCTACCTTCTACTGGATCAGGGTAATCCACCCTAAATCATCCTACCTTCTACTGGATCAGGGTAATCCACCCTAAATCCTCTCTTCTACTGGGATCAGGGTAATCCACCCTAAATCCTCTCTTCTACTGGATCAGGGTAATCCACCCTAAATCATCCTACCTTCTACTGGATCAGGGTAATCCACCCTAAATCCTCTCTTCTACTGGGATCAGGGTAATCCACCCTAAATCCTACCTTCTACTGGATCAGGGTAATCCACCCTAAATCATCCTACCTTCTACTGGGATCAGGGTAATCCACCCTAAATCCTCTCTTCTACTGGATCAGGGTAATCCACTCTAAATCCTCTCTTCTACTGGATCAGGGTAATCCACTCTAAATCCTCTCTTCTACTGAATCAGGGTAATCCACTCTAAATCCTACCTTCTACTGGGATCAGGGTAATCCACTCTAAATCCTCTCTTCTACTGGGATCAGGGTAATCCACTCTAAATCCTACCTTCTACTGGGATCAGGGTAATCCACCCTAAATCATCCTACCTTCTACTGGATCAGGGTAATCCACCCTAAATCATCCTACCTTCTACTGGATCAGGGTAATCCACCCTAAATCCTACCTTCTACTGGATCAGGGTAATCCACCCTAAATCCTCTCTTCTACTGAATCAGGGTAATCCACCCTAAATCATCCTACCTTCTACTGGATCAGGGTAATCCACCCTAAATCCTACCTTCTACTGGATCAGGGTAATCCACCCTAAATCCTCTCTTCTACTGAATCAGGGTAATCCACCCTAAATCATCCTACCTTCTACTGGATCAGGGTAATCCACCCTAAATCCTCTCTTCTACTGGGATCAGGGTAATCCTGATTTCTTGATCAAAATAATTTTGAAGATCTGATCCAGATTATAGCTAGGATTTGATTAGCTGATCCAATCTAATTTCAAAGTGATCCAAATGGGTTTGAACTAGGCCTACATTGTCAGGATTTATTCAAGCCAATAGCCAGGATCTGGTTTGATCTCGTGTGAACTCCAGGGCCCTGGTATTTGTTCATTCTCTGGATGGCAAAGTAGCAAGACTGAAGAGTCTCCCCAAAAAAGATCACAGGTTCGATTCTGCTGCTTCCCTAAGATTATGGACATCAGTCTGGATGAGCGGAAACGTTTCATTCTTAGTGTTGGTAATTGTGTGGGGGAAGAGTGAGATTAAAACTATCGTTTTGAAACGATGAGGTGCCCTCCGTAGTATAAAATTAAATGTTGCCTTCCCAAATGATCATATAGCAACAACATTAGCTCTTACTTAATACATGTGGAATGGAGAGAATAACATACAGACATTGGGGTTAGCAAACTAATGCTACCCAGACAACAGTGTGATGCATATTGAGACGAAGGCCTCTGGAGCTAAGGGATCTTGGTATGGGTTCACCAAAGGTTTCAGCATTCCACCTTTGCCTTCCATGATACAAGGTTAGCGTAGGCTATACAAATCAATACATATTTTAAATCTATCCATCTCCAATTGATGGATACTGCTAGCTAACTAGGTAGCAAACTGAGGAATGCTAATATTTCCTTTGTTTAGTCAATTTTGACACCCAGTTCAAACCGTCTTTGCACCAACAAACCATTGGTAAAGAGAGCAGATGTTAGTGCATGAACAGTTCATGGAGGCTTACCCAACAGAAGCAGCATGGTTGAGAGGAATGCCATCACCTTTTGATGACATCACAGGATCACATCTTAGAATTCAAGATACAAGTGAACAATCAATGAAAGTCAATATTACAATTTACAGGTTCCTTGTTATCGCAGGAAGCCACAGAGCAAACTCTGGACCTGGTCTATGTTTTCCTGGGGGAACACAAACAGGAGAGCGCTGGGGTTTCTGGGAGCACAGGTGTATTGTGGGTAATGAGGTCCTGACAGGAGGAGGACTCTATGAGATCGCCTTGGCCTCAGGTA
Organism: Lota lota; assembly: GCA_026745465.1. Taxonomy (NCBI): domain Eukaryota; kingdom Metazoa; phylum Chordata; class Actinopteri; order Gadiformes; family Lotidae; genus Lota; species Lota lota. The sequence goes on from JACYXH010000453.1 coordinate 1,019,712, forward strand.
GGAAGGCCTCCCAGTATTTAATGAGCTGGAAGGAAAGAGCGGAAATGTTCAATGAGATACCATTAACAGAGACCTGGTTATTAGGTGGAGGTTAATGAGATACCATTAACAGAAACCTGGTTATTAGGTGGAGGTTAATGAGATACCATTAACAGAGACCTGGTTATTAGGTGGAGGTTAATGAGATACCATTAACAGAGACCTGGTTATTAGGTGGAGGTTAATGAGATACCATTAACAGAGACCTGGTTATTAGGTGGAGGTTCAATAAGATACTGTTAACAGAGACCTGGTTATTAGGTGGAGGTTAATGTTGGTGGGGTGTGTGGTGATCGCTACCTGCTGCTGGGTTTGGACCAGGGACTCCAGATACTTAATGATGACCACCTTGAAGTCAGTCACACGCTCTTTCTGGTGGACAAACACCAAGACAACAAAACAAAACAACAGGTTACCAAGACAACAGGTTACCAAGACAACAATACTGCGATCAAAAGGTTACCAAGATGACAACAAGGCCCAAGTAGCAGGTTAGGATATGTTAAGGCTTGAAACAGAATTCAAGCGAGGGCTTCCCTGGATTGATCATGTGATTCATCAGGGAGTCCCGTTGCTATTTAAGTATTTTTTTTTGTTGAGACGTAGTCAGTTCATTTGCACAACGTCACCATGGAAACGCTCTGGGAGACTGGTTGAAGCCATATTGTGTTTGCCAGATTGTATTTTTTAGTGTGTGAGGACGATGGCTGGTTCAAGCTGCCTCACCTGGCCCGAGTCAGACTGACTGGACTCTGGAGCTGGGTGGGGCTGCACACCTGTTGCACATTGAGCAATCAGTGTGCACAGGTTAAACCAACCGTCACCGCACACACTCAGGGGGAGATCTCCTGCACCATCTGCATGTACCATTGTCCTACAAACTCCACAATAAACCAGTTTCAACACCACCCTGTCTCCTGGTTGTGGAGGAGCCCAGTAAAGACACCTAGGTGGCATGTAGCAACAAACATTGCTATATTATATTTATTTTTGAAGAAAGGTGAGCTGTAGTTTACTCTACAGCCTACTGTAGTGGCATACTTTGAACGTGCATCGCTTTTCATTACCACCAATGTTAATACAATTTATTCATCTTAATTTTGGTTTAATCTCCGATGGTTTCTGCTAGCTTTGTGAAACTGCCCAGTTTAACAGGATATGTTGAACCAGACTTCAGGGAAAGCCAGGATTTTCAGTTTCAGATACCAAGATTAGACTACTCTCAGTTCAGAAGCTTAACCCTCTCTCAGAGGTGGACATCAACCGCTGGCAAGACAGATGTCCACACATCCACCCACCTGTTTTTCTGCTCTGCGCTACTTTTTTAGTATCGAGGACAATAGCTAAACAAATCAGTCAAATATTTAAAAAGAAATAAACAAAAAAGGTTACCAAGACAACAACAAAACAGGTAACCAAGACAACAAGACGACAAATATTCAACCCAAAATAATACAACATACAATGGTATGGTATACAATTGAACTGCATTAGCTGATTAAAGAGTCCATGTGGGGAAAGTATGTAGCAAATCAGTTTGAAATAAGAAAATGTTTAGGGACTTAACGACACTGTCGACATTGAGATTCTACTTTCCATTAACTTTAGCTCTAGTGTTGTGTTACCATGTGTTACTCTAGTGTTGTGTTACCATGTGTTACTCTAGTGTTACCATGTGTTACGTTGTTACTCTAGTGTTGTGTTACCATGTGTTACTCTAGTGTTGTGTTATCATTACCACGTGTTACTCTAGTGTTACTCTAGTGTTGTGTTACCATGTGTTACTCTAGTGTTGTGTTACCATTACCACGTGTTACCATGTGTTACTCTAGTGTTGTGTTACCTCTAGTATTGTGTTACCATTACCACGTGTTACCATGTGTTACTCTAGTGTTACCATGTGTTACTCTAGTGTTGTGTTACCATGTGTTACTCTAGTGTTGTGTTACCATGTGTTACCTCTAGTGTTGTGTTACCATTACCACGTGTTACCATGTGTTACTCTAGTGTTACCATGTGTTACTCTAGTGTTGTGTTACCATTACCACGTGTTACTCTAGTGTTACCATGTGTTACCATGTGTTACTCTAGTGTTGTGTTACCATGTGTTACCTCTAGTATTGTGTTACCATGTGTTACGTCACATTGTAGTTGGTATTTTGGTCTGTGTGTGCGCATTGCGTTACAAAAACTGCTGTAATTCTAAATATTTTTGTATTGCTTTAATGGATTAGTGAAATACTTTACCCACACATTAACTGGGGATGCCAACCTGCAAGTTGCTATTGAATAATTAGACTTAAATAATCTTTATATTGGCCTACTACAATACACTTTAGACCGAACCACCAGAATAACGCAAAGACACCATCACTGACCTCAAACCGGACTAGTTCCTTACGAATTGTTTTAGAGATTTGTTCAAAATCTCTCTCTCCTTGCTGCACCCTTCCTTCAAGCTGAAACAGAAACACACACAGACAAAAATAAGCAGAATGAATAGAGATCCTGAATCTCAAGTAATTTGGTACGAGCATTATAATGAGCGATCTTGTATATGAAATGCCCCATACGCCGTGGCGTTATACTATGTGTCCTAGAAGCTGGACATCAACCGCTGGCCAGCGGATGTCCACACATCCACCCAGACGGATGTCCACACATCCACCCAGACGGATGTCCACACATCCACCCAGACGGATGTCCACACATCCACCCAGACGGATGTCCACACATCCACCCAGACGGTTGTCCACACATCCACCCAGACGGTTGTCCACACATCCACCCAGACGGTTGTCCACACATCCACCCAGACGGATGTCCACACATCCACCCAGACGGTTGTCCACACATCCACCCAGACGGTTGTCCACACATCCACCCAGACGGATGTCCACACATCCACCCAGACGGTTGTCCACACATCCACCCAGCGGATGTGATACCTGCTTCACCCTCTTGGTGGCCCTGCGACGTCACCAAGAGGAGTCCTGAGTTCAGAGTAAAACCTTCACACACTGGTTGGTGGAGGCACAAACAGGATTTGACACCTGTTTTTCTGCTCTGCGCTACTTTTTTAGATACAGGGGGAAAATAGTATAGATTGATTTGTTTAAGATCATAGAATACTATCATGTTAATCACATGATAGAACCCAAAAAATAACATGATTTTGGGTTCATTGCCACTTTAAATGTAGAAGGATAGTTGGCGATTTGTAGACCTGTGAAGCTCAGTCTGGACAGAGCTTCACTCCAGAGGATTCTGGGGCTTCCCCTGAGTCCTGAGGGAGCTAAGCTTTACTCCCTTAGCTTCCCCTGCGTCCTGAGGGAGCTAAGCTTTACTCCCTTAGCTTCCCCTGAGTCCTGAGGGAGCTAGGATTTACTCCCTTAGCTTCCCCTGAGTCCTGAGGGAGCTAAGCTTTAATCCCTTAGCTTCCCCTGAGTCCTGAGGGAGCTAAGATTTACTCCCTTAGCTTCCCCTGAGTCCTGAGGGAGCTAAGCTTTACTCCCTTAGCTTCCCCTGAGTTCTGAGGGAGCTAAGCTTTACTCCCTTAGCTTCCCCTGAGTCCTGAGGGAGCTAAGCTTTACTCCCTTAGCTTCCCCTGAGTTCTGAGGGAGATGACCGTTACTCCCTTTTGCAAAATGAGTCAAATATTTAAAAAGAAAAAAGGAAACAGCTAATTAATAAACAAAAAGCTGAAATAAACACTGTGGGGCCTAAACAATGACACAGACAGGTAGACAGACAGGTTGATAGACAGACCGGTAGACAGACTGACAGGTAGACAGACAGACGGACAGGTAGGTCCTACCTCTTCAGTTTCCTGGTTGAAGGCATGGGGGGGGGGGGGGGGGGGGGGAAGCAACAATATTTTAAGGCAATAAAAAGCTAAAAGTCTAAATGATAAAGAGGCATCCGGTCTAGTGACTGAACAGAAATACAGCTGCAGATCCCAGCCACACACTGTATCCCCAAGCAGAGCTTTGGCAAAAAACGTATATCATGCTCCATAAATGATCAAGAAAAGAGGAGTGGTGATGTTGCACATGGTGTTACACCTGACAGACCCCAGGGGGCGCTGTGGCCCAACCTCCAGCTGAGAACTACTGCACAGCTTCCAGAACTTCAGGCAGTTCATTAGTATTGAGTTACTTAGTTGTTTTCATAAAGTTGAGTTAAGCTAATAATTGGAAAAAAGGTATTGGTCTGAGTTTCAGTGTCATCACAGTGACACCAATCGGACACTTGAAGACAGACAGCCGCGTCGGGAACGATCAAGTTTTAGAATTTGTGCATCAAAGCGAGCAAACAATACAGCCCACTAAAGTAATGCTCCGTTTGTTACCATGTGTTACCTCTGGTGTTGTGTTACCATTACCACGTGTTACCATGTGTTACTCTAGTGTTGTGTTACCATGTGTTACCTCTGGTGTTACTCTAGTGTTGTTACCTCTGGTATTACCATGTGTTACTCTAGTGTTGTGTTACCTCTGGTGTTACTCTAGTGTTGTGTTACCATGTGTTACCTCTGGTGTTACTCTAGTGTTGTGTTACCTCTGGTGTTACCATGTGTTACTCTAGTGTTGTGTTACCATTACCATGTGTTACTCTAGTGTTGTGTTACCTCTGGTGTTACCATGTGTTACTCTAGTGTTGTGTTACCATTACCATGTGTTACTCTAGTGTTGTGTTACCTCTGGTGTTATCATGTGTTACTCTAGTATTGTGTTACCATTACCACGTGTTACCGTGTGTTACTCTAGTGTTGTGTTACCATGTGTTACCTCTAGTGTTACCATGTGTTACCTCTGGTGTTACCATATGTTACTCTAGTGTTGTGTTGCCATGTGTTACCTCTTGTGTTACCATGTGTTACCTCTAGTGTTACTTCTAGTGTTACCATATGTTACTCTAATGTTGTGTTACCATGTGTTACCTCTAGTGTTGTGTTACCATTACCACGTGTTACCATGTGTTACTCTAGTGTTACCATGTGTTACTCTAGTGTTGTGTTACCATGTGTTATTTCTAGTGTTACCATATATTACTCTAATGTTGTGTTACCTCTAGTGTTGTGTTACCATATGTTATTTCTAGTGTTACCATGTGTTACCTCTAGTGTTGTGTTACCATGTGTTATTTCTAGTGTTACCATGTGTTACTCTAATGTTGTGTTACCATGTGTTACCTCTAGTGTTGTGTTACCGTGTGTTATTTCTAGTGTTACCTGTGTTACTCTAATGTGTTACCATGTGTTACTCTAGTGTTGTGTTACCATGTGTTACCTCTAGTGTTACTCTAGTGTTGTGTTACCTCTGGTGTTACCATGTGTTACTCTAGTGTTGTGTTACCATTACCATGTGTTACTCTAGTGTTGTGTTACCTCTGGTGTTACCATGTGTTACTCTAGTGTTGTGTTACCATTACCATGTGTTACTCTAGTGTTGTGTTACCTCTGGTGTTATCATGTGTTACTCTAGTATTGTGTTACCATTACCACGTGTTACCGTGTGTTACTCTAGTGTTGTGTTACCATGTGTTACCTCTAGTGTTACCATGTGTTACCTCTGGTGTTACCATATGTTACTCTAGTGTTGTGTTGCCATGTGTTACCTCTTGTGTTACCATGTGTTACCTCTAGTGTTACTTCTAGTGTTACCATATGTTACTCTAATGTTGTGTTACCATGTGTTACCTCTAGTGTTGTGTTACCATTACCACGTGTTACCATGTGTTACTCTAGTGTTACCATGTGTTACTCTAGTGTTGTGTTACCATGTGTTATTTCTAGTGTTACCATATATTACTCTAATGTTGTGTTACCTCTAGTGTTGTGTTACCATATGTTATTTCTAGTGTTACCATGTGTTACCTCTAGTGTTGTGTTACCATGTGTTATTTCTAGTGTTACCATGTGTTACTCTAATGTTGTGTTACCATGTGTTACCTCTAGTGTTGTGTTACCGTGTGTTATTTCTAGTGTTACCATGTGTTACTCTAATGTGTTACCATGTGTTACTCTAGTGTTGTGTTACCATGTGTTACCTCTAGTGTTGTGTTACCATTTGTTATTTCTAGTGTTACTCTAATGTTGTTACCATGTGTTACCTCTAGTGTTGTGTTACCATTTGTTATTTCTAGTGTTACTCTAGTGTTGTGTTACCATGTGATACATGTAGCTCACACCTTACCTCTAGTTACCAAAGCAGACTGCTGTGTCGAGACAGTTGTGACTTAATCTTTTACACATTCACGCTGTGTGCTTTCATTAAAAACAATAGGATTCAATTTATTTGTGGGTCGCGCTACAAATATGAACCGAAAACTGATTTGAGTTTAGGAAGCTACGTGTGAATGCCGCGATATGAAACCGGAAGAACTACAACCTGGACCAGGTTGAGAACTACAACCTGGATCACAGAACTATAACCTTGATCAGAGAAGAACTACAACCTGGATCACAGAACTATAACCTGGATCAGAGAAGAACTACAACCTGGATCACAGAACTATAGCCTGGATCACAGAACTATAACCTGGATCACGGAACTATAACCTGGATCAGGTTGAGAACTACAACCTGGATCACAGAACTACAACCTGGATCACTGAACTATAACCTGGATCACAGAACTATAACCTTGATCAGAGAAGAACTACAACCTGGATCACAGAACTATAACCTGGATCACAGAACTATAACCTGGATCAGAGAAGAACTACAACCTGGATCAGAGAAGAACTACAACCTGGATCACAGAACTATAGCCTGGATCACAGAACTATAACCTGGATCACAGAACTATAACCTGGATCACAGAACTATAACCTGGATCACAGAACTATAACCTGGATCAGGTTGAGAACTACAACCTGGATCACAGAACTATAACCTGGATCAGGTTGAGAACTACAACCTGGATCACAGAACTATAACCTTGATCAGAGAAGAACTACAACCTGGATCACAGAACTATAACCTGGATCAGAGAAGAACTACAATCTGGATCACAGAACTATAACCTGGATCAGAGAAGAACTACAACCTGGATCACAGAACTATAGCCTGGATCACAGAACTATAACCTGGATCACAGAACTATAACCTGGATCACTGAACTATAACCTGGATCACTGAACTATAACCTGGATCACAGAACTATAACCTGGATCAGAGAAGAACTACAACCTGGATCACAGAACTATAACCTGGATCACAGAACTATAACCTGGATCACAGAACTATAACCTGGATCACTGAACTATAAACAGAACTATAACCTGGATCACAGAACTATAACCTGGATCACAGAACTATAAGCTGGATCACAGAACTATAACCTGGATCAGGTTGAGAACTATAACATGGATCAGGTTGAGAACTACAACCTGGATCACAGAACTATAACCTGGATCACAGAACTATAACCTGGATCACAGAACTATAACCTGGATCACTGAACTATAACCTGGATCACAGAACTATAACCTGGATCACAGAACTATAACCTGGATCACAGAACTATAGCCTGGATCACAGAACTATAACCTGGATCACAGAACTATAACCTGGATCACAGAACTATAACCTGGATCACAGATGAACTACAACCATGATCACAGAAAATCTACAACCTGGATCACAGAATAGCCATATCCTGGATCAGGTTGAGAACTACAACCTGGATCACAGAATAGCCATATCCTGGATCAGGTTGAGAACTACAACATGGATCACAGAAAACCTCAGGCTGTTGTCAAGGCTCAGAGGGAAAAACAACATTTCTGACAAGTGAACAAAACTCTGCTCTCCTCAGAATAAATGTTGTGTTGTAACTCTACTGCCCCCCCCCCCCCCCCCCTCACTCTGAGGGGCTTCTGACAGCTATTAACCCTGTTCCAAACAGCCTCATACACACTCCGTGCTACACACACTGCTACACACACTGCTACACACACACTGCTACACACTCCCTGCTGAATTTGGAGGAGGGGTGTGGTCATTTGTTTGTGTGTCTTTGTGTGTGTGTTTGCATGTGTGTTGGCATGCGTGTGTGTGTGTGTGTGTGTGTGTTAGCATGTGTGTTGGCATGCCTGTGTCCGTGTGTGTGTGTGTTGGCATGTGTGTGTGTTATGACAGAGTTGTGTTTTGACAGCTTCAACAGACTAATTTATGTCGTCTCTTCTCAGAGAGAAGTGGGGTGTCAGGTATAAAGTTAAATAAATATATATTTTTATAATGAGATATTTCTAGAAAACATCTCAAACTTCTAGAGCAGAACAGGAGTCCATGTCTATCTGTCTGTCCCTCTCTCAGTACACCTGACCTTCATCAGTAACACGTCTGTCTCTCTCTGTCTCTGTCTGTCTGTCTGTCTGTCTGTCTCAGGACAAGTGAAACATTCATCTGGAACCTGTCTCTCCTCCTATCTGTCTGTCTGCCTGCCTGCCTGTGTTTAACCACTATTTTTGGATTAAAACATGAAGCATGGTGCTGTGTACCTGTGTGTGTATGCATGTGTGTGTACCTGTTGTAGATTACCAGTGTGTGTGTGTGTGTGTGTGTGTACCTGTTGTAGATTACCAGTGTGTGTGTGTGTGTGTGTACCTGTTGTAGATTACCAGTGTGTGTGTGTGTGTGTGTGTGTGTGTGTGTGTGTGTGTGTGTGTGTGTGTGTGTGTGTGTGTGTGTGTGTATATATATTTATTGTGTGTGTGGATCTGCTGTAGTTAACCAGTGTGTGTGTGTATATTTATTGTGTGTGTGTGTGTGTGTGTGTGAACCCGCTGTAGTGTAACAGTGTGTGTGTTTGTACCTCTCTGATGTCATCGCGGGCCTGTTGTAATTTCTCCGGTTTGTTAGCATGTAGCTTAGCCTCCGCCTCGCGCTTCTTCTGCAGGAGCAGCTGACTGTCCTGCAGCTTCTGCCACAGCTTCACCCGGTGGTCAAAGACCCCCTAACACACACACACACACACACACATTACACACACATTATACACACACTGCACACCTTCCCTCTCTCTTCCTCCTCTCTCTCTCTTCCTCCCTCTCTCTTCCTTCCCTCTCTCCCTCCCCTCTCTCTTCCTCCCTCTCGCTCTTCCTCCTCTCTCTCTCTTCCTCCTCTCTCTTCCTCCCTCTCTCTCTCCCTCTCTCTTCCTTCCCTCCCTCTCTCTTCCTCCCTCTCTCTCTCCCTCTCTCCCTTCCCTCTCTCTTCCTTCCCTCCCTCTCTTCCTCCCTCTCTCTCTCTTCCTTCCCTCTCTCTCTTCCTCCCTCTCTCCCTCCCCTCTCTCTTCCTTCCCTCCCTCTCTTCCTCCCTCTCTCCCTCCTCTCTCTCTTCCTTCCCTCCCTCCCTCTCTTCCTTCCCTCTCTCCCTCCCTCTCTTCCTTCCCTCTCTCTCTTCCTCCCTCTCTCCCTCCCCTCTCTCTCTCTTCCTCCCTCTCTCCTCCCTCTCTCTCTCTCTCTTCCTCCCTCTCTCTCTCCCTCCCCTCTCTCTTCCTCCCTCTCTCTCTCTTCCTCCCTCTCTCTCTCTTCCTCCCTCTCTCTCTCTTCCTCCCTCTCTCCCTCCCTCTTCCTCCCTCTCTCTCTCTCTTCCTCCCTCCCTCTCTCCTCTCTCTCTCTTCCCTCCCTCTCTTCCTTCCCCTCTCTCTTCCTCCCTCTCTCTCTCCCTCCCCTCTCTCTTCCTCCCTCTCTCCCTCCCTCTTCCTCCCTCTCTCTCTCTCTTCCTCCCTCTCTCCCTCTCTCTCTTCCCTCCCTCTCTTCCTCCCTCTCTCTCTCCCTCCCCTCTCTCTCCCTCTCTCTCTTCCCTCCCTCTCTTCCTTCCCCTCTCTCTTCCTCCCTCTCTCTCTCCCTCCCCTCTCTCTTCCTCCCTCTCTCCTCCCTCTCTTCCTTCCCCTCTCTCTTCCTCCCTCTCTCTCTCCCTCCCCTCTCTCTTCCTCCCTCTCTCCTCCCTCTCTTCCTTCCCCTCTCTCTTCCTCCCTCTCTCCCTCCCCTCTCTCTTCCTCCCTCTCTCTCGTCCATCGCTCCCCCTAACCCTTGGTCATTTCTTTATAGTTTCTACAAGATGTCAGGTCCTCTGTGGACCTTTTCTAATCCTTTCTTTTCTCCATCTGAGACAAACTTAGATGCCGTCGTATTTAGTCCAGCTGCCCTCTGGTTGTTCTTAAATAATCCCTCTCTCTAGGGGGGATGAGACATCCTGGAGACGTTTCTGTCACACACATTATGTACACACACATTACACATTAGATACAAACACATGACCCATTATGTACACACACACACCTTCATTGTCTCGTATTATATCGATATATTTAGTGATTCTCTCTAGTTATCATCGGACCTTGACGGAGGTGATGAGTCGGATGTAATCTGCCAGTAGTTCAGACAGCAGGTAGAAGTCTGCGCTGGCCTGGTCCTGATGCAGCTGCTCCACCTTCTCCTCCACCTCAGCCAGCTGGGACAGAGCCCGCGACAGAGCTGTGTGGTCCTCACTGTTGCCCAGCATCGCCGCAGACTTGGCAAACAGTGCGGTGTTGACGGACAGCTCTGACCAACATAAAGAGAGGACTCATTATCATGGTTATGCTCAGAGCTAATGCAGCTCTAGAGCAACAGACATCATGAGACTCTAGAGTAACAGATTAAACCTGCTCTAGAGTAACAGACATGAGGCTCTAGAGTAACAGACATGAGGCTCTAGAGTAACAGATTAAACCTGCTCTAGAGTAACAGACATGAGGCTCTAGAGTAACAGACATGAGGCTCTAGAGTAACAGACATGAGGCTCTAGAGTAACAGATTAAACCTGCTCTAGAGTAACAGACATGAGGCTCTAGAGTAACAGACATGAGGCCCTAGAGTAACAGATGTTATCTGCTCTAGAGTAACAGATGATACCTCCTCTAGAGTAACAGACATGAGGCTCTAGAGTAACAGACATGAGGCCCTAGAGTAACAGACATGAGGCCCTAGAGTAACAGATGATACCTGCTCTAGAGTAACAGACATGAGGCTCTAGAGTAACAGACATGAGGCTCTAGAGTAACAGACATCATGAGGCTCTAGAGTAACAGACATGAGGCTCTAGAGTAACAGGCATCATGAGGCTCTAGAGTAACAGACATGAGGCTCTAGAGTAACAGACATCATGAGGCTCTAGAGTAACAGACATGAGGCTCTAGAGCAACAGACATCATGAGGCCCTAGAGTAACAGATGTTATCTGCTCTAGAGTAACAGACATGAGGCTCTAGAGTAACAGACATCATGAGGCTCTAGAGTAACAGACATGAGGCTCTAGAGTAACAGACATGAGGCCCTAGAGTAACAGATGTTATCTGTTCTAGAGTAACAGACATGAGGCTCTAGAGTAACAGACATCATGAGGCTCTAGAGTAACAGACAAGAGGCTCTAGAGTAACAGACATGAGGCCCTAGAGTAACAGATGTTATCTGCTCTAGAGTAACAGACATGAGGCTCTAGAGTAACAGACATCATGAGGCTCTAGAGTAACAGACATGAGGCTCTAGAGTAACAGACATGAGGCCCTAGAGTAACAGATGTTATCTGCTCTAGAGTAACAGACATGAGGCTCTAGAGTAACAGACATCATGAGGCTCTAGAGTAACAGACAAGAGGCTCTAGAGTAACACACATGAGGCTCTTGAGTAACAGATGTTACCTGCTCTAGAGTAACAGACATGAGGCTCTAGAGTAACAGACATGAGGCCCTAGAGTAACAGATGTTATCTGCTCTAGAGTAACAGACATGAGGCTCTAGAGTAACAGACATCATGAGGCTCTAGAGTAACAGACATGAGGCTCTAGAGTAACAGACACCATGAGGCTCTAGAGTAACAGATGTTATCTGCTCTAGAGTAACAGATTGTATCTGTAGAGTAACAGACATCATGATGCTCTAGAGTAACAGATGTTATCTGCTCTAGAGTAACAGATGTTATCTGTAGAGTAACAGACATCATGATGCTCTAGAGTAACAGACATGAGGCTCTAGAGTAACATCTGCTGTAGAGTAACAGACATCATGAGGCTCTAGAGTAACAGACATGAGGCTCTAGAGTAACAGATGTTATCTGTAGAGTAACAGATTGTATCTGTAGAGTAACAGACATGAGGCTCTAGAGTAACAGACCTTTGCGGTGGCAGACCAGAGACTCCAGGCTGCAGTGGAGTTTTCTTAGCTGGATGTCCAGGTTCTCAAACTGTTGCTGCTTCTCCTCAAACCACTAACACACACACACACACACACACACACACACACACACACACACACACACACACACACACACACACACACACACACACACACACACACACACACACACACACACACACACACACACACACACACACACACACAATCATTGCTGTTTTGTATCGGAGCCCATGTATCGTGCTTGAAAGGAAAGATGCACGTCCCTATTATATATATATATATATACACACAGCATATTCTGAGTAGAAATGTTCGCATGTTCGCATCGCATATTAGTATTAGATAAGATATAAGATATGTATCTTATATAGATAAGATATAACTAATATATTAGTTTTAATACATAATTACTTGAATCAAGTACACATCAGAATGCTGTGAGTTGAGAATCTGTATGGACACATAATCTATATATATATAATATACACTATATTGCCAAAAGTATTGGGACACCCCTCCGAATCATTGAATTCAGGTGTTCCAAACACTTCCATGGCCACAGGTGT
>JACYXH010000453.1:1040000-1075000 GCA_026745465.1 Lota lota
ACTAGATAACTACATCACTAACTAGATAACTAACAGTCATACCTGAACACACATAACAACATCACTAACTAGATAACTACATCACTAACTAGATAACTAACAGTCATACCTGAACACACATCACTACATCACTAACTAGATAACTACATCACTAACTAGATAACTAACAGTCATACCTGAACACACATAACTACATCACTAACTAGATAACTACATCACTAACTAGATAACTAACAGTCATACCTGAACACACATAACTACATCACTAACTAGATAACTACATCACTAACTAGATAACTAACAGTCATACCTGAACACACATCACTACATCACTAACTAGATAACTACATCACTAACTAGATAACTAATAGTCATACCTGAACACACATAACTACATCACTAACTAGATAACTACATAACTAACTAGATAACTAACAGTCATACCTGAACACACATAACTACATCACTAACTAGATAACTACATCACTAACTAGATAACTAACAGTCATAGCTGAACACACATAACTACATCACTAACTAGATAACTAACAGTCATACCTGAACACACATAACTACATCACTAACTAGATAACTAACAGTCATACCTGAACACACATAACTACATCACTAACTAGATAACTAACAGTCATACCTGAACACACATAACTACATCACTAACTAGATAACTACATCACTAACTAGATAACTAACAGTCATACCTGAACACACATAACTACATCACTAACTAGATAACTACATCACTAACTAGATAACTAACAGTCATACCTGAACACACATAACTACATCACTAACTAGATCACTAACAGTCATACCTGAACACACATAACTACATCACTAACTAGATAACTAACAGTCATACCTGAACACACATAACTACATCACTAACTAGATAACTAACAGTCATACCTGAACACACATAACTACATCACTAACTAGATAACTAACAGTCATACCTGAACACACATAACTACATCACTAACTAGATAACTAACAGTCATACCTGAACACACATAACTACATCACTAACTAGATAACTACATCACTAACTAGATAACTAACAGTCATACCTGAACACACATAACTACATCACTAACTAGATAACTAACAGTCATACCTGAACACACATAACTACATCACTAACTAGATAACTACATCACTAACTAGATAACTAACAGTCATACCTGAACACACATAACTACATCACTAACTAGATAACTAACAGTCATACCTGAACACACATAACTACATCACTAACTAGATAACTACATCACTAACTAGATAACTAACAGTCATACCTGAACACACATCACTACATCACTAACTAGATAACTATATAACTAACAGTCATACCTGAACACACATCACTACATCACTAACTAGATAACTATATAACTAACAGTCATACCTGACCACACATAACTACATCACTAACTAGATAACTACATCACTAACTATATAACTAACAGTCATACCTGAACACACATCACTACATCACTAACTAGATAACTATATAACTAACAGTCATACCTGAACACACATCACTACATCACTAACTAGATAACTAGATAACTAACAAACAGTCATACCTGAACACACATCACTACATCACTAACTAGATAACTATATAACTAACAGTCATACCTGAACACACATCACTACATCACTAACTAGATAACTATATAACTAACAGTCATACCTGAACACACATCACTAACTAGATAACTATATAACTAACAAACAGTCATACCTGAACACACATCACTACATCACTAACTAGATAACTACATCACTAACTAGATAACTAACAGTCATACCTGAACACACATCACTACATCACTAACTAGATAACTATATAACTAACAGTCATACCTGAACACACATCACTACATCACTAAGTAGATAACTAACAGTCATACCTGACCACACATAACTACATCACTAACTAGATAACTACATCACTAACTATATAACTAACAGTCATACCTGAACACACATCACTAACTAGATAACTATATAACTAACAAACAGTCATACCTGAACACACATCACTACATCACTAACTAGATAACTATATAACTAACAGTCATACCTGAACACACATCACTAACTAGATAACTAGATAACTAACAGTCATACCTGAACACACATCACTACATCACTAACTAGATAACTATATAACTAACAAACAGTCATACCTGAACACACATCACTACATCACTAACTAGATAACTATATAACTAACAGTCATACCTGAACACACATCACTACATCACTAACTAGATAACTACATCACTAACTAGATAACTAACAGTCATACCTGAACACACATAACTACATCACTAACTAGATAACTACATCACAAACTAGATAACTACATCACTAACTAGATCACTAACTATATAACTAACGGTCATACCTGAACACACATAACTACATGACTAACTAGAAAACTAACAGTCATACCTGAACACATCACTACATCACTAACTAGACAACTACATCACTAACTAGATAACTAACAGTCATACCTGAACACACATCACTACATCACTAACTAGATAACTAGATCACTAACAGTCATACCTGAACACACATAACTACATCACTAACTAGATAACTACATCACTAACTAGATAACTAACGGTCATACCTGACCACACATCACTACATCACTAACTAGAAGCTATAACTAGGTTAAGTGGGCTTCTTACCCACGATGCTCTTCTCTGGGGCGGGGGGGACCAGGTATCCAACATGGAGGTACTTAGACGCCAGCTTCCCGTGGAGCCCCAGGAAGTCACTGAAACGCCGCCGCACTGAAGACTGCCTGGTCTTGAAGAAGGACATGGAAGTCTGGGGAGAGTTAGTAAACAGTTAGAAAGAGTAACTAACCCTCCTAACCCTACCCCATCTCCTGCCTCCTAACCCTACCCCATCTCCTGCCTCCTAACCCTACCCCATCTCCTGCCTCCTACCCCTTACCCCATCTCCAGCCTCCTACCCCATCTCCTGCCTCCTAACACCTACCCCATCTCCTGCCTCCTAACCCTACCCCATCTCCTGCCTCCTAACCCTACCCCATCTCCTGCCTCCTAACCCTACCCCATCTCCTGCCTCCTACCCCTTACCCCATCTCCAGCCTCCTACCCCATCTCCTGCCTCCTAACACCTACCCCATCTCCTGCCTCCTAACCCTACCCCATCTCCTGCCTCCTAACCCCTACCCCATCTCCTGCCTCCTAACCCTACCCCATCTCCTGCCTCCTATCCCTAACCCTATTAAATAGTCAATCTACATTATTTAATAGCTACATTATTTGATCTGAGAGGTTTTTTAATGATTAAAAACAGGACATTCTCATCATCCTAATACTGTACCAATACCAATAACTGACACTCAGTCAGTTATTGCGTTTGCATGTAAAACTGCTCCAGTCTAATGCGTGATTTTACTATAACCTACAGTCTTCAATTTGACCTATCTTGACTTCTTGTTTTCTAGTTTTGTCCCAAGAGACGATGATTAAACCACAGCCTGGACTAGCTGGTACAAAGGGTTCCACAGCCTGGACTAGCTGGTACAAATGGTTCCACAGCCTGGACTAGCTGGTACAAATGGTTCCACAGCCTGGACTAGCTGGTACAAATGGTTCCACAGCCTGGACTAGCTGGTACAAATGGTTCCACAAACCGGATTTAACCGTTTTTTGGATTTAAAACAGAAATAAAAACATTGATAGGGTATTTCAATAGTACCAGGTACACCACCCTAATGATACCAGGTGCACCACCCTAATGATACTATCTAACCCCTACCTGCTCCTTAATGACCTGTCTCTGTACTGTCTAACCCCTACCTGCTCCTTAATGACCTGTCTCTGTACTGTCTAACCCCTACCTGCTCCTTAATGACCTGTCTCTGTACTGTCTAACCCCTACCTGCTCCTTAATGACCTGTCTCTGTACTGTCTAACCCCTACCTGCTCCTTAATGACCTGTCTCTGTACTGTCTAACCCCTACCTGCTCCTTAATGACCTGTCTCTGTACTGTCTAACCCCTACCTGCTCCTTAATGACCTGTCTCTGTACTGTCTAACCCCTACCTGCTCCTTAATGACCTGTGTCTAAAACTGTAAGTCGCTGGAAGTGTCCAACATACCTGAGTGGTGACTTTGTAGGCCATGTAGGCGTTCATCCCCTCACCTGAAACACAATGCAGGATAACATGGAGCCCCGTTTACTGGATGGTTTACAAATGTGTAAATGTGACACACGTGCACACACACACACTTGAGTATTCAGCGTCCGTCATCCAGAATAGGTTTTTTTCTTTGCATGCTCTTTAACAGGGACAACATGTGAAAGAGGATATTTGACATGTGTTAAACATACCAACTTTCTCAGGATCAGATACCAAGATGTTGATGTCAAACAAGTCTGGACCATCCTCTTCCTTGATCTGCAGACATCATCATCATCATCACTAGTTCTTGGGTTGCATCATTGGTTTCTAGTCCATTTACATGCACACCTATCCTAATCCGGTTCATTAAGTAACCTATTCCTGGGTGAACCTTTCAATTTAAATCCTGGTTGTCCTCTACAGGACATCCATGGCGTGTGTGAATCACCTGACCCAACTTCAGCTTAGCGCACCAGTTACCGTACTGACCACACAATAAGCTGTATACCCGGGTTCCCTGTGTGTGTACCTCGTCAGAGGAGCAGTGTGTGTAAATGTGGGTACCTCGTCAGAGGAGCAGTGTGTGTAAATGTGTGTGTGTTTACCTCGTCAAAGGAGCAGTGTGTGTAAAGGTGGTTGTGGGGGAGGTGGGGGCTGATGAGGGAGGCAGGGGGGGGTGACGGGGGAGGGGCCGTCTGACAGTAGGACGTCCCGCTCTGGACTGTCCAATGAAACCTCCTCTGTAGCCTCTACACACACACAGAGAGAGAGAGAGAGAGAGAGAGAGAGAGAGAGAGAGAGAGAGAGAGAGAGAGAGAGAGAGAGAGAGAGAGAGAGAGAGAGAGAGAGAGAGAGAGAGAGAGAGAGAGAGAGAGAGAGAGAGAGAGAGAGAGAGAGAAATGAGGTTACGAGAGAGAGAAAGAGAGAGCGAGAGACATAAGGTTGAGAGAGAGAGACAGAGCGAGACAGAGCGAGAGAGAGAGAGCGAGAGAGAGAGAGAACCTGTAAAGAGGTCTTCTTCTTCTTCTTCATCTTCTTCCAACAGAGAGTTCTGTCCGTTGCTGTTGACTGGTTCTACCTGACACACACACACACACACAATTGTTTTAAAGAACTGTGATTGGTCTGTGTTAGGGCCGACTAGATGCAGATCAAAACCGCGACTGATCCTAATTATCATTAATTTATTGACTATATGACTATAAATGTAACTAGTATAATACTTTATCTTTGTGTGTGTGTGTGTGTGTGTGTGTGTGTGTGTGTGTGTGTGTGTGTGTGTGTGTGTGTGTGTGTGTGTGTGTGTGTGTGTGTGTGTGTGTGTGTGTGTGTGTGTGTGTGTGTGTGTGTGTGTGTGTGGTTTTAGAGATGTGGGTTGCTTAGCAACAGTACCCTAACCCAGGTTAGGTTAGTATGTGTATAGCCGTTGCAGATACGACTAATACAATGCTACGATTCATTTCCATTTATGGTTATTTTACAGACGAATAAAATACAAATCAGAATATGTCATGTCTAGAACAGGGATTTTAATAATTATTACAACCAAATTAATAATACTAATAATAGAATATAGTGGCAAGCAACAATAACGGGGTCCTACAGTATGGCCTAATGAATTCATCATAGTAAACGTTTGATTTCGAGCCATGTCTCACATAGTCGAGGTCAGACTCGAACCAGGTTCCCAGGTCGCGTGGCTCATACCCCATGTGTACTGTCACGGGTAGATTCAACTATACTTTGAGAAACACAAGTCTTTCATACGTGGAGGTATGGTGAGCTTGCTGGGTATGGTAAAATGGCATTTGTATGCGTTAAAAACTGGTTTACCGGAGGTAAACATATCAAAATAATCACCAACCATCTCTCTAAAGTATAGTGTCAAAATCCATTGTCAAAACGGACTTTGAGAAATGATGTGTGTACCCCTTTAAGGCCCAGCCAGGTTGGAGAGAGACCTCGGTTTGGATAGGCGAACTTCAAACTAATGCATTTTGTATTGGGTTAGGGGGTTTCACAAAATTCTAAATGGTGGAAAATCTATCCAGGCGGAAGTCATAGGTTCCTGAAGCAAAGTTGTTCACCATAAGGAGACACATATGTGGGCAAAGTTTCATGGCTGGAAGTCAAAGGGGTCAGGAGATTTGCTTGTTCAAAGTTTGCATTTTCAGATGAGTGCTATAGCGCCACCTTTGGCCCAATCAGTGTAATCTTTTTTCTCTGTTCATCTGTAGTCACCCTCTACAGCTGTGGAAGGTTTCATAAAAAACTACACAGCGGTTTTGGCTGTGTAGTTTAATTTTGGGGGAATAATAATAATAATAGTAATAATAATAAAAACACTAACAATTACAATAGGGTGCCTCGCACTTCGTGCTTGGCCCCCTAATAATAATAATAATACAAACGAAAACAATATCATTAATAATTTAAACATATATATTAAAAAAAAATATATATATAAAGAAAATATGAAGTGATCTATAACAGTGATTATTATTGACTCTGTATTATTATAACCTCTAAACTTGCCTACTGCTTTAACCTGACATGACAGAAGACAAGTCAAACAGCATGCGTAAAACTCATGCAGAAAGAATTTAATTAAAACATTCTAATGATCAACAATAAATGCAATTATTACCAGCTATTCTGTCTGCTATGTCAAAATGTTTTAACATAATATATTTCAATATAACACCTGTTGTGTCTTTTTGAAAGTGAGTTGAGCCAGTAGGGGGAGCCCACGATTTCCAATGCATATTATTAGCACATTTCCTGGCTGCAAGTAAGGACAATATGTGTTTTCTGGTACATGTTCAATGGGTTAGATTCAGGTTGCAAACTTTTGTTCCAAAAACATAATAATAAATAGTCTGTGTTACTGTAGTGGATCGTTATAAATGTGTGCAGATGAGTAGATTTTACTGGGAGATAAACCACTGCATCATTTGTATATACATCTTAACTTTAGGCCATTGAGTAAAACACTAGAACCACTACTGGGTCATGGGCCCAGCCCTGACCCAGGCCTCACTAGTGGAGCGCAGAGCTACAGTAGAGGTAGACCAGGCCTCACTAGTGGAGCGCAGAGCTACAGTAGAGGTAGACCAGGCCTCACTAGTGGAGCGCAGAGCTACAGTAGAGGTAGACCAGGCCTCACTAGTGGAGCGCAGAGCTACAGTAGAGGTAGACCAGGCCTCACTAGTGGAGCGCAGAGCTACAGTAGAGGTAGACCAGGCCTCACTAGTGGAGCGCAGAGCTACAGTAGAGGTAGACCAGGCCTCACTAGTGGAGCGCAGAGCTACAGTAGAGGTAGACCAGGCCTCACTAGTGGAGAGCAGAGCTACAGTAGAGGTAGACTAGGTAGACCAGGTCTAACTAGTGGAGAGCCAAACTACAGTATATGTAGACCAGGCCTAACTAGTGGAGAGCCGAGCTACAGTATAGGTAGACTAGGTAGACCAGGCCTCACTAGTGGAGAGCATAGCTACAGTAGAGGTAGCCCAGGCCTAACTAGTGGAGAGCCAAACTACAGTATATGTAGCCCAGGCCTAACTAGTGAAGAGCAGAGCAACAGTAGAGGCAGCTCAGGCCTAATTAGTGGAGAACAGAGCTACAGTTGTGGTAGACCAGGCCTCACTAGTGGAGAGCAGAGCTACAGTAGAGGTAGCCCAGGCCTAACTAGTGGAGAGCCGAACAACAGTATATGTAGACCAGGCCTAACTAGTGGAGAGCAGAGCTACAGTTGAGATAGTCCAGGCCTCACTAGTGGAGAGCAGAGCTACAGTTGAGATAGCCGAGGCCTAACTGGTGGAGAGCAGAGCTACAGTAGAGGTAGACTGGGTAGACCAGGCCTCACTAGTGGAGAGCAGAGCTACAGTTGAGATAGCCGAGGCCTAACTAGTGGAGAGCAGAGTATATGTAGACCAGGCCTCACTAGTGGAGAGCAGAGCTACAGCATAGGCAGACCAGGCCTAACTAGTGGAGAGCAGAGCTACAGTTGAGATAGCCCAGGCCTCACTAGTGGAGAGCAGAGCTACAGTAGCGGTAGCCCAGGCCTAACTGATGGAGAGCAGAGCTACAGTATGGGTAGACTAGGTAGACCAGGTCTAACTAGTGGAGAGCCAAACTACAGTATATGTAGACCAGGCCTCACTAGTGGAGAGCGGAGCTACAGTTGAGATAGCCCAGGCCTCACTAGTGGAGAGCAGAGCTACAGTAGAGGTAGCCCAGAGCTAACTAGTTGAGAGCAGAACTACAGTATAGGTAGACACACAACAGGTGTAACCAGTAGCCAACCAGTAACCAACTAGCCATAGCTCCACGTCTGCCTTCCTCCATCTCAGACATGGAGGAACATTTCGTTGTATACGATAATAAATAACATATATAACATTGAGGATTAAATGTGTGTCCACGTTTGACCGGAGATACTGATGGCATTTCCCATAATACATATAAAATAGGTTTTCATATATTTTTTCTTTAGGGCCGTTTTGTTCGGAGACACCATGGTGTAAACAAACGGTGAACACCGTCACCTGTTCCACCTGTGAGACTGTCACCTGACAACCAACCCGGAAATCTGCTACCAAACCTGCGTATTTATGCGCAAATTGAGCCTCCCTCAAGCGGCATCACCGTGCCTGCTTCTTTCAATCTACAGTCACAATATTGAAGCCATAATATAAGCTCAGCTGTTGTGCTTATGAATGTTGCATTAGAACGACCATCCTGCTGGATAAAGGACATCCTAGTTATTGACTGGGTGGCCTCCCGGATCAAGCTCACCTCCGGGAAGAGCTCCTTTCCGTGGCCATCCTCCGGCTCCTGGTAGTCGGTCTGCTCCGGAGACTCCCTGGATGATTCCGCCATGTTCCTCCTTCTGGTCCAGCGATTTAATACTAATGTCCCCAGCAAGAAGACCAGGCGACAAACAGACAGAGAGGGTGGAGGAGACTCAAGAGGAGGTTTTCCCCAGTGCTGTCATGTGACAGCGCGGAGAGGAGGAGGAGGAGGAGGAGGAGGAGGAGGAGAAGAGGAGCAGCAGGGGGTTGGACCGCCGGAAGGAGAGATCAGTTCCGAGTTGAACATCCCTCCCCTTCCTACGCTAGTGTTTCTGGTGCTGTAGCCGTACTTCCAGCAGGATCTAGTCATCTTATTAAGTTGTATGGAAATAGTCAGTCGATTATTAAGTTGCATTTAAATGACAACTGAAGAGCCAATAAGGAGCTGTTGAGGACATTGCTCCGTCCCGGTTATGACTTCACAAAGCGGACAGCAGAAAGAAGTGGAAGATGTTGACCGTGAGTAAACTGGAGGTGCACGGCTCGCCATGTTGGGCCAATCGGCCGTGGTGATGTCCGTTTTTCACCCAGACGCTTTAAGACATGCTTGATGATAAATATGATAAATAAATGCTCAGTGCTCCTTCCTTCACTACTTTGGTGGTATAATGGATTCATATGTACGGCCAATACTCCACTAGTCTTCGAAACAGAAAGTGTGTGCTTCTTTTATACCGGTTAAAATGTACTAGTCTATTCTGTAATGGGTTCAATTCATGAAACAAACCTAAGAACGCCTTTTATTAAACACAAGCAGGGCCTGGTTCTGAGGACCTAGGAGAGGTCTACTGGTGTAGGGGGGTAATGGAGTAATGACATCTGAAGCTGTGCTGTCATCTGGTTTTTATTTTCTGGGGCAGTCTGGTCCTCAGCTGACTGGTTGCTTTTAGTTTTTTACTCCAAGACATTTGAAATCATTTGAAATGCACCAGATATCTGGTGCATATCTTGGACTGGAAAGTAGGTAGTCACAATGTGCTTTACCTCCAGGGACCACTATGGGTGTTGGAGGACACCCTGGACTAGTTGTAACGTAGATCTAGTCTGGCCCCAGGAGGACCTGTCTCTTACTGGTCTGGTGTTCCAGGGGGGCAGTGGAACTGGGCTGACCGCGCCACCATGACAGATCTGGACTGGGAGCAGCATGTGGCGGCCATGTTGGATGGTAGCAGGGTGCTACGGGCCAAGGTCACGGACCTGCAGAGACGGCAGAAGGTGGAGGAGGAGAGACAGAAGGAACAGCTGCTGCTGCTGCAGGCGGAGCAGAAGAAGACTGTTGGACAACATCAGGTCTCACACCAACACACACATCGACACACGCACACCGACGCACACACACCGACACACACTGACACACACACCGACACACACTGACACACACACCGACACACACACGACACACTCACTCACATCAACGCACACTGACACACACACACTCACACCGACACACACTCACTCACACCGACACACACTCATACCGACACACACTCATACTGACACACATGCACGCACACTCACTCACTTAGTGTCAAACACACACACAAAGGGAGTCTCTGAGGGTGGTGTGTGTGTAGGTCCTCCTGGAGAAGCTAGAGTGTGTGTGTGCGTGTGTATGTGTGTAGGTCCTCCTGGAGAAGCTAGAGTGTGTGTGTGCGTGTGTATGTGTGTAGGTCCTCCTGGAGAAGCTAGAGTCTCTGAGGGTCAAACTGCAACTCAACGACTCCAAGGCCTCCAAGAAGAGCTTCCTGCTCAAGAAACAGGAAATGACATCAAAGAAGAACCGCGCACAGGAAGAGAACAACAGGTGAGAACAGACACCTTGCACTATTCTGGTTCTATATAGTGCACTATTCTGGTTCCTATATAGTGCACTATTCTGGTTCCTATATAGTGCACTATTCTGGTTCCTATATAGTGCACTATTCTGGTTCCTATATAGTGCACTATTCTGGTTCCTATATAGTGCACTATTCTGGTTCTATACTGGTTCCTATATAGTGCACTATTCTGGTTCCTATATAGTGCACTATTCTGGTTCCTATATAGTGCACTATTCTGGTTCTATACTGGTTCCTATATAGTGCACTATTCTGGTTCCTATATAGTGCACTATTCTGGTTCTATACTGGTTCCTATATAGTGACTCTCTCTCTCTTTCCTCCCTGGCAGGCTGCAGAATGAGCTGCAGGAGGAGGAGGAGTGTCTGATCTCCCTGCAGGAGGAGCAGGAGCAGGAGAAGAGGCTGTTGGAGGAAGAGCTGTCCCAGCTGATGGAGGAAATGGAGCGAGTGCGTGAGACATCCCAGGAGGTGGAGAGGCAGGCGCTGGAGATGGAGGTGGTGGCCGTGGAGAAGCAGAGAGAAGCCACCATGTTCTCCATGGAGGCCTGGCTCAGGGAGGTGGGTAAAGCCCTAGACCAGGGTCCCTCTAGACCAGGGTCCCTCTAGACCAGGGTCCCTCTAGACCAGGGTCCCTCTAGACCAGGGTCCCCTCAAACAGGGTTCTCTTAGACCAGGGTCCCTCTAGACCAGGGTCCCTCTAGACCAGGGTCCCCTCAAACAGGGTTCTCTTAGACCAGGGTCCCTCTAGACCAGGGTCCCTCTAGACCAGGGTCCCCTCAAACAGGGTTCTCTTAGACCAGGGTCCCTCTAGACCAGGGTCCCCTCAAACAGGGTTCTCTTAGACCAGGGTCCCTCTAGACCAGGCTCCCTCTAGACCAGGGTCCCTCTAGACCCCTCAAACAGGGTTCTCTTAGACCAGGGTCCCTCTAGACCAGGGTCCCTCTAGACCAGGCTCCCTCTAGACCAGGGTCCCTCTAGACCAGGGTCCCTCTAGACCAGGGTTCTCTTAGACCAGGGTCCCCCTAGCCCCGGCCACTACTATATTAATGATGCTCCTGATAAGAGTGAAGGTCTCCTCCTCCTCTAGCTCAAAGCATGGTATCCCTCTGGTCCCCCTCCCAGGTGGGCCAGTACCTGCAGGCTCTGCAGGTGGACCCCAGTCCGCCCCACCTCCAGGAGAGGCTGCACTGGGAGAAGCAGCAGGCCGCAGTCCGCAGGAGACATGACCAGCTGCAGGTGCACTTCCAGGGGCTGCTCCTGCAGCTGGGGGACAGCCGTCCCCTGGAGACCCTGCCCGGGGTGGAGACCCTGCCCGGGGTGGAGACCCTGCCCGGGGTGGAGACCCTGCCCGGGGTGGAGACCCTGCCCGGGGTGGACCTCCCTCCTCTGCCCAAGGTCCCCACCGTGAGTCCTGTTCTTAGAGAAGAGGCCAGGTCATCAAAACAGATTCAATAGAAAATATAGAATTTACAATGTGGTGCTTTTTAAAAACAGCTCCTTAAATGTAGGATAAAAACAGGACACTGCTATTTTTCTGGTACACTGCCTGCTTGGAAATATCAACCGATCCTACAGGTTCCGCTTTTGCTAGAAGCTACACAACAATAGATCTCAGTTGTTAGCTACATAGCAGTAGTAACATAGCTACTAACTTAGCCCATGTCATGTTGCTTTTCCTCTTTAAGACTCTTCCCCTCTTGTCTGATAGGTGGAGCTGATAATCAATCAAATCCTGATGTCTCTGGAGCAGGCCACCTTCCTCCCCCCTCCTCCTCCTCCTCACCTCCAGCCGCCTCCTGCTCACCCCTCCCCCTCCGTGGCCCCACCCAGAACTCCGCCTCCATCCCGCATCCCCTCTACCATAAGCCGCCAAACCCCGCCCCCTCCTCGCATCACCCCGCCCCCTTCTCACATCACCCCGCCCACTGGCCACCAAACCCCGCCCCCCTCCTCAGGTCCGGCGGGTAAACTAGACCTACTGCTGGACCAGCTGGCCGCTAAGTTCCCACAATGCAGCAGGGCCCATCTGATGTCTGCTCTGCAGCACATCAAGAGCGACCGGGGAACCATGGCCGGTCTGTCGAAGGACGAGCTGACCGAGCAGGTGGGCCTCAAGCTGGCCTTCGCTGGAGCTCCCCCCCCCATGGCCAGGAGCTTCTGCCTGATGTGCCAGCACCAGGTGGAGCCCGCCAGCCAGCAGCCTCTGCCCTGCGCCCACAGCATCCACCGAGACTGCATCAGTGTCTGGCTGCAGTCCAGTGGGCACAACAGCTGCCCCTTCTGCCCCGCCCAGTGAGGAGGTCGTCATGGGGATGGTCGTGTGTTCTGTGTTACCTGGACTCCACCGATGGGGGGGTTCCACAGCAGTTGGCCTTCTTTCCTTTCCTGAATAAATAAAGAATGTGGGCTGTGTGGACGTTTTCCACACAGCCTTCAACTAGACAATCTGTCTTTCATGAGGATTCTGTGACACAGATATGATGGCTCAGAGACGGCGTTTAGCTCCTCGGACATCCGCAAGAACAAGGACACTCCTGTACTGAAGCAAGTTAATGTCAAAGGCTTGAATAAGAAGTGATAACCAGATTCTAACTCAAACAGATCAACCGCAGAAAGGCGTGGCCTCCTCCATTTGGGAAGTAGGGTTTTCTTTCAAAAATGTCCCTATGCCCATGAGCTGACCTGCTGAGCACTCTGGAGAGGCTCTTTGTTCACAGCAGGCCTTTTACTACCTGTTCTCCTTGTCTTAACATTAATATCAGGCCACCTAACCATAAGCAATGAAAATATAGTTGTTCAACATTAGGTGACTTGGTATTTAGGCTTCAGGGATAACATTGAATAAAGGATTGATAACATCGTGTTTAGTCTACTTTGTTCTAAATGCACCCGGTCAGCCCTTAATCTTTTTTATAAGTGAAGATAGGCATAATGGAGCTGGTTCATAAGTGAAGATAGGCATAATGGAGCTGGTTCATAAGTGAAGATAGGCATAATGGAGCTGGTTCATAGGTGAAGATAGGCATAATGGAGCTGGTTCATAAGTGAAGATAGGCATAATGGAGCTGGTTCATAGGTGAAGATAGGCATAATGGAGCTGGTTCATAAGTGAAGATAGGCATAATGGAGCTGGTTCCAGACAACAATACTTGCCTGGTTAGCGTTGCTATCCCCAGAGGGTAACACGCTATAGCTAACCATGCTTCTCCCAGAGGGTAACAAGCTGTGGCTAACCGTGCTACATCCAGGGGGTAACAAGCTGTGGCTAACCGTGCTAGCTCCTGAGAGTAACAAGCTGTGGCTAACCATGCTAGCTCCTGAGAGTAACAAGCTGTGGCTAACCGTGCTAGCTCCTGAGAGTAACAAGCTGTGGCTAACCTGTGCTAGCTCCAGAGGGTAACATTAAAAGATGTGTGAGTGGGTTTAAAAGTACTTTTTGGTTGGATTCCCCTCTCCCAGGGTAGGGGTGTCTCCTGTGGTTGCCGTGACAGCGGTAATATGGGTGTGATTCACAGGCCTCCGGACAAACAAGCATCATTACTGGAGCGCGGATACGTGGGCTTTTGACCAATGGTTCCTAAACTAGTGTCCTGGGACCTTTACCCGCTCTGGGGGCCCTTCCTGGCCCCTCGACTAAAAGAGCGATGGTTTAATCTCACTATTAGTTTGTTCTGCTGAGGAGAGAGGGGGGAGGGAGAGGGGGAAGGAGGGGAGAGCAGAGAAAGATGGGAAGATAAGAGGAGGAGAGAGGAGGTGGGGTGGGAGGGGAGAGAAAAGAGGGGGAAGAGAGGACTAGAGAGAAGATGGGGGAGGGAGGAGAGAGAGGACTAGAGAAGATGGGGGAGGGAGGAGAGAGAGGACTAGAGAAGATGGGGGAGGGAGGAGAGAGGACTATAGAAGATGGGGGAGGGAGGAGAGAATAGAGAGTAGAGAGAGGATTAGATAGAATATGGGGGAGGGAGGAGAGAGATAAGAGAGAGAGAGGGTTAGATAGAATATGGGGGAGGGAGGAGAGAGAGAAGAGAGAGTAGAGAGGATTACATAGAAGAGTGGGGGGAGGAGAAGTAGAGCTCTCCCTCTCGTCCCCATCATCACACTCGTTGGCTGGCGATGGGAGGTCAGGGGTCATCCCTCAAATATTATGGGATAGCAGAATCACACGCTTGTGGGTCTGATTCCTCAGCTACATGTATAGCACCAGGTGTGAAGAACAAGGTGGACTAGGTTCATAGGTGTATAGGGGCCAGGTGGACCAGGTGGACTAGATGAACAGGACCAGGTGTATAGGACCAGGTGGACTAGATGAACAGGACCAGGTGTATAGGACCAGGTGGACTAGATGAACAGGACCAGGTGTATAGGACCAGGTGGACTAGATGAACAGGACCAGGTGTATAGGACCAGGTGGACTAGGTGTATGGGGCCAGGTGTATAAGACCAGGTGGACTAGGTGTATGGGGCCAGGTGTATAGGACCAGGTGGACTAGGTGTATGGGGCCAGGTGGACTAGATGAACAGGACCAGGTGTATAGGACCAGGTGTATGGGGCCAGGTGGACTAGATGAACAGGACCAGGTGTATAAGACCAGGTGGACTAGGTGTATAGGACCAGGTGGACTAGATGAACAGGATCAGGTGTATGGGGCCAGGTGGACTAGATGAACAGGACCAGGTGTATGGGGCCAGGTGGACTAGATGTATAGGACCAGGTGGACTAGGTGTATGGGGCCAGGTGGACTAGATGAACAGGACCAGGTGTATAGGACCAGGTGTATGGGGCCAGGTGGACTAGATGAACAGGACCAGGTGTATAAGACCAGGTGGACTAGGTGTATAGGACCAGGTGGACTAGATGAACAGGACCAGGTGTATGGGGCCAGGTGGACTAGATGTATAGGACCAGGTGGACTAGGTGTATGGGGCCAGGTGGACTAGATGAACAGGACCAGGTGTATTGGATCTTTGTCAATAGAAGGTATTTTACAAACACAAATCTACTTCTAGACTTGATCTAGAAGAAGCATACAACTATTTCTAAACTTGGCTGTTAACAGGATGTAAAGTAAAAGATGTCTAAGCTGCTTAGACTGGGTTAGGGTTAGGCTAGGGTTAGGCTAGCCCTAACCCTCTAAGTTGGAGACTGAGGGTTATGGTTAGGCTAGCCCTAACCCTCTAAGTTGGAGACTGAGGGTTATGGTTAGGCTAGCCCTAAGTTAGGGTTATGGTTAGGCTATCCCTAACCCTCTAAGTTGGAGACTGAGGGTTATGGTTAGGCTAGCCCTAACCCTCTAAGTTGGAGACTGAGGGTTATGGTTAGGCTAGCCCTAACCCTCTAAGTTGGAGACTGAGGGTTATGGTTAGGCTAGCCCTAAGTTAGGGTTATGGTTAGGCTAGCCCTAACCCTCTAAGTTGGAGACTGAGGGTTATGGTTAGGCTAGCCCTAACCCTCTAAGTTGGAGACTGAGGGTTATGGTTAGGCTAGCCCTAACCCTCTAAGTTGGAGACTGAGGGTTATGGTTAGGCTATGTATCCTACTAAACAAGTTCCCTGGTAGGCTGGTAACACCCCCACTGCAAACATGCCTGGTGGGTCAGCAGACTAAACAAGTTCCCTGGTAGGCTGGTAACACCCCCACTGCAAACATGCCTGGTGGGTCAGCAGACTAAACAAGTTCCCTGGTAGGCTGGTAACACCCCCACTGCAAACATGCCTGGTGGGTCAGCAGACTAAACAAGTTCCCTGGTAGGCTGGTAACACCCCCACTGCAAACATGCCTGGTGGGTCAGCAGACTAAACAAGTTCCCTGGTAGGCTGGTAACACCCCCACTGCAAACATGCCTGGTGGGTCAGCAGACTAAACAAGTTCCCTGGTAGGCTGGTAACACCCCCACTGCAAACATGCCTGGTGGGTCAGCAGACTAAACAAGTTCCCTGGTAGGCTGGTAACACCCCCACTGCAAACATGCCTGGTGGGTCAGCAGACTAAACAAGTTCCCTGGTAGGCTGGTAACACCCCCACTGCAAACATGCCTGGTGGGTCAGCAGACTAAACAAGTTCCCTGGTAGGCTGGTAACACCCCCACTGCAAACATGCCTGGTGGGTCAGCAGACTAAACAAGTTCCCTGGTAGGCTGGTAACACCCCCACTGCAACATTCTGCTGGACACGCCACTGCTAAATCAAGGCCACTGCTAAATCAAGGCAGCCGCTAAATCAAGGCAGCCGCTAAATCAAGGCAGCTGCTAAATCAAGGCCGCTCGGTTGTCATCAGGATCCTGTCAGTGACAGTAGATGACAGGGTGTCAGGGAGGCATCGGCACGTTTTGTCTCTGCTTTAGTTTGAGTTGCATGCCCATGCTGATACGCGCTAATACTGGCGTGGTTTAGAGGACCAGACAGCTGCTCTGACTTATGCAAATGTTGACTTTTTGGCGTGTGAATAAAACCTTCGGGTAACAATCAGGGTTTTGACGGACAGCATCTGGGGAAGTTGTATATTATCTCAGAGCTGCTTTAATTAGCTGCTTTAATTAGCTGCTTTTCCTTAAAGGTTGTATTTATTAGGTACCTATTCCTTATTTATTAGTATCCATCATCGCTGTCGTTACATCAATTAATGCCGTTGACGGCTGAGGGATTGTCATGAAGGGAGGGGGGAGGGGGAGGGGGAGGGGGGGGGAGGGGGAGGGGGGAGGGGGGAGGGGGGAGGGGGAGGGGGGGGGAGGGGGAGGGGGAGGGGGGAGGGGGGAGGGGACCCCCCCCCCGGTATTACCAGCCTGTCATCCGCGGCACACGCCCCCAGCCCAGCGCTGTCAATTAAATGTGATTGACTGAGTAAAGAAGCACAACAATAAGCCAACAACAGACACTAAAATCTATAGCCCCCCGCCCCCCGCCTGTCAGACCTCTCCTGTCCGCCGCGCGGCGAGCAGCCTGCGTTCTAAACGGCTGCTCTCCGCACAGCATGTTCCAATTAGGCTCCGCAGCTTCCTGGGAGGAGCTGACGGGAGGCGCCCGAGTATCGACTCAAACTGTTGTCCAATAAATGAGGTCTAATTTATCAGTTTAACTTCCTCCTTTCACCCCCCAGAAGAAGAGGAGAAGGAGGAGGCGTGGTGACTGATGGCATGAGAGGAGAAGAGAGAGAGGAGGAGGAGAAAAACAAAAGCTTTTGTTTTTTGTTACATGAACTGCCCTAGTGGAGTGGAAAATGTCTCTGAGCTGACTGTCACACACACACTGCATAAAAACACACACACACACACACACACACAACATAAACAAACACACACACACAAACTCCATTAACACACACACACAACATAAACACACACACACACAACATAAACACACACACACACACACACACAAACTGCATAAACACACACACACACACACACACACACTGCATAAACACACACACACAAACTGCATAAACACACACACACACACACAAACTGCATAAACACACACACACACAACATAAACACACACACTGCATAAACACACACATACACAAACACTGCATAAACACACACACATACACAAACACACTGCATAAACACACACACACAAAACATACACACACTACATAAACACACTGCATAAACACACACACACTTTGCATAAACACACACACACACTGCATAACTACACACACACACAGACACTGCATAAACACACACGTACATAAACACACACACAATGTACAAACACACAGACACACTGCATAGACACACACAGACACTAGTTTGTACACATTCCTGGGATAGTTGATGTCTCTCAGCGTTGTGTTGCTAATTGCAGTAGCGGCCGGTAAACATGTTGGGTGTGAGTTTCCATCACTATGATGGAGGGACTCCATTAGCTTGGGGCGCTTTGCCTCCGCAGGGAGACGTGCTGCTGCGTGGGAACCATCAGCAGCCGATCTCCTGCCCAGACATCATCAATCCTTCCTCTTTTAAGTGACCGTTCCTTGATACCTAAGAGCTCACCCAAATCAACACACGTGCTGCGTATCGGCCATAAAGGAAACGGTACATCCATTTGTCCCACAGTGCACCTCCTCCTGAAGGCCCTAAACAACTTCTGGAAGCAATGACTGGAGGTAGGGTATCAACATGTAAACAAAGTAAAAGAAGAAATTAATTGTCGCTTTGGCATCTTGTTAAATTACTTAATATTATCGTATTTTTTATGCAGCGTTCTCACTCAATACTGGACCAATTTTAAAAGTAATCTCCAGCCTAAGTCCGTTTGACCCCAAATTACCGGAAAATAGGGTCGAGGTTGAAAAATCCAAAGGTTTTACTTTTATATTAAATTACAAAATACAAGAATTGTGACAAAGCAGCCATGACTCATCTCGCATGCCAGCCATTTGGTTACAAAGCAAGAAAAACGAAGCTTTTAACGTCTAATGATTGTTCTCGGTCTGTGTTACTGACAGACCGTTGAATACTATTTTTGGTGAGTACTAATAATGTAGTTTATGACGTACTCTATTCGACTTGGTGGCGCTTCCCTCAGATCAGCGCTAGAGGGCGCCACATCTAAAACCGCAATCCGTTTTCAGCCAGGTTAGATTACATTACAATATCGCGATATTATTATAGTAGGCTTTTGATTATTATTTTATTATGTTTAATATATGATCATGATTATTATTATATTAACATGATTATTATTATATTATTGATTAGTATTTTTATTATCATGATATTATTATAGTATCATTATTATTCTATAACAAACACAATTAATTATCATGGTTATATCACATTTTGTATTATTCTATCATTATTATATTATCAGGATTATTATACTTTGATTATTATATTATCAGGATTATTAGGATTGTTATTATACTATCAGGATTTTTATATTAACATCAATATTATTATTATACTATCATGATTATTATATTATTACGAATATTATTATAATTATACCATCACCAATATTATTATTTGATCATGAATATTATATTATGATTATATGATCATGATTATTATATAATCATGATTATATTGTCATAATTTTATTATCATGAATATTATTATACCATCATTATATAATCATGATTATTTGATCGTGATTATTATATGATCACGAATATTCTTAAATAATCATAATATTATACTACCATTATTATTATATCATGATTATTAATATATTATTGTACTATTATAGTCCTATGCATAAATCAGCATGTTTTTGGCTATTAGACAAAAAACGACCACTTCAATGGAATATCACACGCTATAATAACTATTAGTATTAATGTCCGGTTAATCTGTTCTACAATACCTTTGTTTATCTACAGCCATCTGTATATATCATGTTTATATCTACAGCCATCTGTATATATCATGTTTATATCTACAGCCATCTGTATATATCATGTTTATATCTACAGCCATCTGTATATATCATGTTTATATCTACAGCCATCTGTATATATCATGTTTATATCTACAGCCATCTGTATATATCATGTTTATATCTACAGCCATCTGTATATATCATGTTTATATCTACAGCCACCTGTATATATCATGTTTATATCTACAGCCATCTGTATATATCATGTATTTATATCTACAGCCATCTGTATATATCATGTTTATATCTACAGCCATCTGTATATATCATGTATTTATATCTACAGCCATCTGTATATATCATGTTTATATCTACAGCCACCTGTATATATCATGTATTTATATCTTCACCCAGCTGTATATATCTATACCCAAATCTGATATGAATACATGAATAAAAATGCCAATAATGCAACTTAAGTCAATTGAAATAGCTAAAGATGGTAAATCTTTGAAGGTCTCAGTTTTCCCAGAACACCGGCTGGCAGAAGTGTGATCCGACGAAGGAGCTGTTCCAGTCAAAGACCTGAGAAAGCCATCACAACACATTAATACTGACCAATCACAACCAAACCACCACTCTAACCCGTTTATTGGAGTAAAAACTGTTGATTGCCAACAGAGTTAGCATCGAGCAACGAGCTGCTCAGAATTGTCTGCTTCAAATCAAACGGAGGTCAATTTTATTTACCCTTACATCCGACAGAATATGATCTATTTTCTAACGTTGGTAAAATGAAGACATTAGAAAATAGAAACCAGAGGGCTTCTGAGAACTATGGGCGGGCCGTCTAGACGGGAATAAGATGAACGTGCAGGGAAGACAAATAACTGTCCAAAGACATGGGTGCTCTGATTGGACAGCAAGGACAGGTAGCTGCCTGATTGGTCGAGGGGTGTTTAAAATGGGGCTGTTTTAGACATAATGTAGAGGGGGAGACGGTCTGCTTCACTTGAATAAGATTCAGTAGTTCACCTTAATAAGAGCTTCAATCCAGCCTCACGTAAAAAATACAACCTCATCACGAGGAAAACAACTGAAAGAGTAGATTACCAGGTATAAAAAGAGCATTGGGAAACAAGAGTATTTATACACACACACACACACACACACACACACACACACACACACACACACACACACACACACACACACACACACACACACACACACACACACACACACACACACACACACACACACACACACACACACACACACACACACACACACACACACACACACACAAAGTGCCTGGAGATTGCTGTGCGTGAATTCAACTACATCTAAAACCCAAAAGTTTAAACAGGTGTGCATGATCAACCATAAATATTTGAAAAAGCTAAATAACGTAGTGTTGAGAAACATCTTCATTAGGCCAGTAATACTGTAACCATGGTAACCAAATATTAACTTTACCTTGAAAGAAAGTCAAACAGTGATATAATACAATAGTAAACACAAGTTAAAAGGGTTCATGAAAATACTGCAGCTGACAGATAGAGGTTGATTCAACCAAAGCACCAGCAGAGTTCCTCTTTCAGACTCTGGTCCTGTTCCTCAGGGTCTGGTCCTGTTCCTCAGGGTCTGGTCCTGTTCCTCAGACTCTGGTCCTGTTCCTCAGACTCTGGTCCTGTTCCTCAGGGTCTGGTCCTGTTCCTCAGGGTCTGGTCCTGTTCCTCAGGGTCTGGTCCTGTTCCTCAGAGTCTGGTCCTGTTCCTCAGACTCTGGTCCTGTTCCTCAGGGTCTGGTCCTGTTCCTCAGACTCTGGTCCTGTTCCTCAGGGTCTGGTCCTGTTCCTCAGAGTCTGGTCCTGTTCCTCAGACTCTGGTCCTGTTCCTCAGACTCTGGTCCTGTTCCTCAGGGTCTGGTCCTGTTCCTCAGACTCTGGTCCTGTTCCTCAGGGTCTGGTCCTGTTCCTCGGAGTCTGGTCCTGTTCCTCAGACTCTGGTCCTGTTCCTCAGACTCTGGTCCTGTTCCTCAGGGTCTGGTCCTGTTCCTCGGAGTCTGGTCCTGTTCCTCAGGGTCTGGTCCTGTTCCTCAGAGTCTGGTCCTGTTCCTCAGAATCTGATCCTGTTCCTCAGGGTCTGGTCCTGTTCCTCAGGGTCTGGTCCTGTTCCTCAGAGTCTGGTCCTGTTCCTCAGACTCTGGTCCTGTTCCTCAGGGTCTGGTCCTGTTCCTCAGACTCTGGTCCTGTTCCTCAGGGTCTGGTCCTGTTCCTCAGACTCTGGTCCTGTTCCTCAGGGTCTGGTCCTGTTCCTCAGACTCTGGTCCTGTTCCTCAGGGTCTGGTCCTGTTCCTCAGAGTCTGGTCCTGTTCCTCAGGGTCTGGTCCTGTTCCTCAGGACTCTGGTCCTGTTCCTCAGAGTCTGGTCCTGTTCCTCAGAGTCAGACCTCAGTCTTGGAAACGTGAGTCAGGTTGTCAAGGCTACTGCACCAAGAGAGATAGACAGAGACAGACCAAGAGAGAGGTGTAGAGAGACAGAGACCGAGGAGAGAGAGAGAGAGAGAGAGGTGTAGAGAGACAGAGACCGAGGAGAGAGAGAGAGAGAGAGGGGTAGAGAGACAGAGACCGAGGAGAGAGAGAGAGAGAGAGAGGTGTAGAGAGACAGAGACCGAGGAGAGAGAGAGAGAGAGAGAGAGGGGTAGAGAGACAGAGACCGAGGAGAGAGAGAGAGGGGTAGAGAGACAGAGACCGAGGAGAGAGAGAGAGAGAGGGGTAGAGAGACAGAGACCGAGGAGAGAGAGAGCGAGAGAGGGGTAGAGAGACAGAGACCGAGGAGAGAGAGAGAGAGAGAGAGGGGTAGAGAGACAGAGACCGAGGAGAGAGAGAGCGAGAGAGAGGGGTAGAGAGACAGAGACCGAGGAGAGAGAGAGAGAGGGGTAGAGAGACAGAGACCGAGGAGAGAGAGAGAGAGAGAGGGGTAGAGAGACAGAGACCGAGGAGAGAGAGAGAGAGAGAGGGGTAGAGAGACAGAGACCGAGGAGAGAGAGAGAGAGAGAGGGGTAGAGAGACAGAGACCGAGGAGAGAGAGAGGGAGAGAGAGGTGTAGAGAGACAGAGACCGAGGAGAGAGAGAGAGCGAGAGAGAGGGGTAGAGAGACAGAGACCGAGGAGAGAGAGAGCGAGAGAGAGGGGTAGAGAGACAGAGACCGAGGAGAGAGAGAGAGGGGTAGAGAGACAGAGACCGAGGAGAGAGAGAGCGAGAGAGAGGGGTAGAGAGACAGAGACCGAGGAGAGAGAGAGCGAGAGAGAGGGGTAGAGAGACAGAGACCGAGGAGAGAGAGAGAGGGGTAGAGAGACAGAGACCGAGGAGAGAGAGAGAGGGGTAGAGAGACAGAGACCGAGGAGAGAGAGAGCGAGAGAGAGGGGTAGAGAGACAGAGACCGAGGAGAGAGAGAGAGGGGTAGAGAGACAGAGACCGAGGAGAGAGAGAGAGGGGTAGAGAGACAGAGACCGAGGAGAGAGAGAGAGGGGTAGAGAGACAGAGACCGAGGAGAGAGAGAGCGAGAGAGAGGGGTAGAGAGGAAGAGAGCGAGAGAGAGACCAGCTGTGAGGTTAAAGGTCAAACATTGCTGGTTTTAGTCTTAGACTTGCCTCCTCCCGAGGGACCGGCTTTGTTCTCGGACTTCCTGCCCGGTGAGCCTGGACAGGAAGTGGAGTGTTTAGCTCCTGATTGGCTAGTGCTGTTGTTGTTGTGGTTGTTGCTGTTCCCGCTCAACGTCTCCATGATGGATCTAAAGGCTCCGAATGGCCGTTTTGCTTCAGACCCGCCCGTAGGAGTCCTCTCTTTCCCATGATGCACTTTGGTGGCCCCTGCCTCCTGGGAGGCGGGGCTCTCGTGGAAGGTGACCCGGAGCTTCAGGCTGTGCGGGGGCTTGCGGCGCGAGGTCGGCGACTTCAGGGCGCTCTTGGGGCTGGTGGCCTTCTGGTCCTGGAGCTCCGCCTCCGAGGCCTGGGGGTCCGGGGACCCCAGAGGCGGCTTGCGCTCGGGGCCGGCGGGCCGACTGCCCGGGTCCTCCTCTGTGAGTGGCAGGTGGGGGTCAGGGCGGGGAGCCTTGCCCTCCTCGGGGGGGTACACGTCCGAATCGGACTCTGAGAGCGAGCGCTGCATCAGCTGCTTCAGACGGGCCAGTTTCAGCTCCCTCCTCTCCACCGGCCCCAGCCGCCGGGCCCCGTCGGGGCACGGCGCCTCCAGGGGGTCCTTCCCCATGAGCCCCAGCACCGAGGCTGGAGCCACGCCCCCCTGGCGCACAACCCAATGACCTTCCTCTGGAGTCCCCTCTGCAGTAAGGGTCATCTCAGGCCACGCCCCCAGCGAGGGCTGATGGGAACTGTAGTCCACAGAGGGGGAAAAACATCTTCCGTTATTTAGACCCTCGGTTCATTCGTCCTCCCAGACACAGGATATGGAAGCATGGCTAAGCGTGCATTCATGTGATGTTACCTAGGAGATGTGCTGTGACCTAGGAGATATGGTGTGACCTAGGAGATATGGTGTGACCTAGGAGATATGGTGTGACCTAGGAGATATGGTGTGACCTAGGAGATATGGTGTGACCTAGGAGATATGGTGTGACCTAGGAGATATGGTGTGACCTAGGAGATGTGGTTACCTAGGAGATGTGGTTACCTAGGAGATATAGTGTGACCTAGGAGATATAGTGTGACCTAGGAGATATGGTTACCTAGGAGATATAGTGTGACCTAGGAGATATGGTTACCTAGGAGACGTGGTGTTTGGGTCTAGTATTCTCTGCATTTGGTTCTGTAGCGCCAGTCGCTCTGAGGCCTGTCTGCAACACAACACACAGAATACACCGTCACCCAGTATAAAGGCTTCTGGAATACACCGTCACCCAGTATAAAGGCTTCTGGAATACACCGTCACCCAGTATAAAGGCTTCTGGAATACACCGTCACCCAGTATAAAGGCTTCTGGAATACACCGTCACCCAGTATAAAGGCTTCTGGAATACACCATCACCCAGTATAAAGGCTTCTGGAATACACCGTCACCCAGTATAAAGGCTTCTGGAATACACCGTCACCCAGTATAAAGGCTTCTGGAATACACCGTCACCCAGTATAAAGGCTTCTGGAATACACCGTCACCCAGTATAAAGGCTTCTGGAATACACCGTCACCCAGTATAAAGGCTTCTGGAATACACCGTCACCCAGTATAAAGGCTTCTGGAATACACCGTCACCCAGTATAAAGGCTTCCCCAGTATAAAGGCTTCTGGAATCCACCCCAGTATCTACACCGTCCCCCAGTAGCAGAAGGTGTTAATGGGCAGGTTCTGGTAATTGGTTGATTGGCGACTCACTCGTTAAGCTGCTTAGTGAGTTTGACCACCTGGGAGGCCAAGGACATGCAGGTTTCCACGACGACCAGGTAACGTGCGCAGGTGGTGTGTCCCTGTCGCTCGGCACACTGGGAGGGCCGCTCCCCCTGCAGGTTCAGGGCCGTCACGTTGGAGCCGTACTCCACCAGCGTCTGGAGAGACATCAGCGTTACTGACCTGGAGAAGCAGCTGGACACACGTGTGTGTGTGTGTGTGTGTGTGTGTGTGTGTGTGTGTGTGTGTGTGTGTGTGTGTGTGTGTGTGTGTGTGTGTGTGTGTGTGTGTGTGTGTGTGTGTGTGTGTGTGTGTGTGTGTGTGTGTGTGTGTGTGTGTGTGTGTGTGTGTGTGTGTGTGTACCTGCAGGCAGGTGAGGTGTCCATACTGAGCCGCTATGTGGACAGCAGTGTTTCCTTGCTGGTCGACCTCATCCAGAGAGATGGCCTGCTCCTGCATGAACTGCAGTAACCATAGCAACACCTTTTCCTGTAGCACACACAACACATTCAGGGAACTGCCGCTACATTAACCATGTGGCCTATGTGTAGGGACACGCCCAAGGTGTGTGTGAGACCTGTCCGTGACGCCCTGCGTAGTGGATCAGGCTGGGGTGGTCTCGGGTGCAGCTCAGCTCTGCTATGGCCTCCGTCTCACTCACCATCCATCTCACACACTCCAGGTGGCCATGCTACACAAACACACACACATTAGGTCACCCTGCAGGGGGAAGCACTACCTGTGTCTAGGTAGGTAGTCTGCTTCAAACAGACTCCAAGCTCCAAACCCAGGGACCCAGGGACTTCCTGGATCCACACTGACCCTCAAGGCCTGAGCCCCCTTCTCTAGCCCAGCGGCAGCCTGCTGCGACCACGAGCAGAAGGCCTGTCTGGAGGAGGTGGACACCCCCCTCTGAAGGGCAGCAAGACAAAGGAGCCCGTGGCGGACGGGCGTCCCCCAGAGGACCTTCTACGCACGCGCCCTGGAGAGCCTAGCGGTGATAGGCTGATCGGTGACTGTACCATTTTGTAAAGATTGATATTATTCTTTAGAGGCCGGTACCTTGACCCCCAGGCCTGCGGGGGTCAGCTGCTGGGCGTTGCGGTCGTTGAGGCCGTCCTCCCCCATCAGAGAGGTGAGGTGC
Source organism: Lota lota (assembly GCA_026745465.1). Lineage (NCBI taxonomy): Eukaryota > Metazoa > Chordata > Actinopteri > Gadiformes > Lotidae > Lota > Lota lota. Next base: position 1,066,768 of record JACYXH010000453.1, read on the forward strand.
TGCAGACACTCTGTGTGGCCCTGCGCCGCGGACAGGTGGAGCAGGTTGTTTCCCTCCTCGTCCCGGATCAACTCCAGGTTATCTGCTGCCAGGTGGGGCTGGGTGGAGGAGGAGGGGTGGAGGAGTGGAAGAGAGGTGGAGGAGTGGAGGAGGGGTGGAGGAGGGGTGGAGGAGTGGAGGAGGGGTGGAGGAGTGGAGGAGGGGTGGAGGAGTGGAAGAGAGGTGGAGGAGTGGAAGAGAGGTGGAGGAGGGATGGAGGAGTGGAGGAGGGGTGGAGGAGGGGTGGAGGAGTGGACAGCTGTCAATCTTTCTCTATAATCCCAGTCGTATTTCACACCTTATTATTTTTAATATTCAAATGACATTCCAATTTAAAAAGCTCAAATCCTGCCTCTTATTAATACTTAGTGTACCTATACACTGTATACACAGGCCTATGCATTGCCAATGCCACTATTAAACGTTCTGGATGCATTTTACATACTGATCAGTTTGGGTCAACCGATGCACTCGCATTGTAGACATTCAAATCTGGGATTAATCGGTAAAATATAACATCCCTACTCTCTGGTGAGGTCATGATGCCTCTCTGGTGAGGTCATTCCTCTCTGGTGAGGTCATTCCTCTATGGTGAGGTCATGATGCCTCTCTGGTGAGGTCATGATGCCTCTCTGGTGAGGTCATTCCTCTATGGTGAGGTCATGATGCCTCTCTGGTGATGTCATGATGCCTGTATGGTGAGGTCATTCCTCTCTGGTGAGGTCATTCCTCTATGGTGAGGTCATGATGCCTCTCTGGTGAGGTCATGATGCCTCTCTGGTGAGGTCATTCCTCTCTGGTGAGGTCATTCCTCTATGGTGAGGTCATGATGCCTCTCTGGTGAGGTCATGATGCCTCTCTGGTGAGGTCATTCCTCTCTGGTGAGGTCATTCCTCTATGGTGAGGTCATGATGCCTCTCTGGTGATGTCATGATGCCTGTATGGTGAGGTCATTCCTCTCTGGTGATGTCATACTCACCAGCAGGGAGATCTGTCCCTCTCGGATGATGTTGATGATGTTCTGGTTCTTCTTGGTCTCCTCATCTACCTCCCCTCCTCCTGCTCCTCTGGCTGTAGCTCCTCCTCCAGCAGGAGGCCAGGCCCTGGCGGTGCTGCTCCCAGCCAGGGGGAGCAGGAGCCCAGAGTGGCCTGGGGCCTCTAGCCCAGGCTTGTGGCCGGTCTCTGGGTAAACTCTGGCTGAGAGCAGCTTGTCTGGAGGGAGGAAGGGGAAATCATGCTGATAAGGAGCTCCTCCCTCTTCCAGACAAGGTACCACTTCGGCTCCAAACCGGACCCCCAACCAGACCCCAACCCAGACCCCAACCCTAACCCCAACCCAGACCCCAAACCTAACCCCAAACCTAACCCCAAACCAGACCCCAAACCAGACCCCAACCCAGACCCCAAACCAGACCCCAAACCAGACCCCAACCCAGACCCCAAACCAGACCCCAACCCAGACCCTAAACCTAACCCCAACCCAGACCCCAAACCAGACCCCAAACCAGACCCCAAACCAGACCCCAAACCAGACCCCAACCCCAACCCAGACCCCAACCCCAAACCAGACCCCAAACCTAACCCCAAACCTAACCCCAAACCAGACCCCAAACCAGACCCCAAACCAGACCCCAAACCAGACCCCAAACCAGACCCCAAACCAGACCCCAAACCAGACCCCAACCCAACCAGACCCCAAACCAGACCCCAAACCAGACCCAACCCAGACCCCAAACCAGACCCCAAACCAGACCCCAAACCAGACCCACCCAACCCAACCAGACCCCAAACCAACCCCAGACCCCAACCCAGACCCCAAACCAGACCCCAAACCGGACCCCAAACCGGACCCCAACCCAGACCCCAAACCAGACCCCAAACCAGACCCCAAACCAGACCCCAACCCCAACCCAGACCCCAAACCGGACCCCAAACCAGACCCCAAACCAGACCCCAAACCGGCTCAGAGAACCAAAAAGGAACCGTAAACAAACAATATTTCAATATGAACAAAAACTAAATAATATTCACTGCTTCGGGACAGAAACATTTATTTAATTTCTCAGAATGCCTCGTTTAATTCATATGTATCAAATGTGTGTGGTGCAGAACATTATGACAGCTCCTCCAATGTGGTGGGTCGGGGTCGGGGTCAGGGTTAGGGTCGGGGTCAGGGTCAGGGTCAGGGCTAATCCTAACCCTGTTCCCCACATCACTCGTCTCCTTGACTCAGTCTGATGTAACTGAACAACGGATCAGCGTGTGTACTGACCTGGGTCGGAGAAGGAAGACAGGGAGGCGGAGCAGCTGAGCAGCCCAGCGGAGGAGAGCTCTCTGTGGGCCGCGGAGGCTGCTGACAGCCCCTGGACCTGGAGGTGGTCTGGCTCCATGGACTTGGACTTCTTCAGGTCTGACCACTTGACTGGAGACATCATGGAGTACTACACACACACACACACACACACACACACACACACACACACACACACACACACACACACACACACACACACACACACACACACACACACACACACACACACACACACACACACACACACACACACACACACACACACACACACACACACACACCATAAATCAATCGACGCAAGGATAACACACCCACCCCCACATACCCACCCCCACCCCCACATACCCACCCCCACCCCCACACACCTGGGTGTAGCTGGCCAGGCTGAGGGCCTCATGGTGCAGCAGGCCGGAGCCCGGGCGACGGGCCCCGTGCTTGCGGTCCAGGGTTCCCCCCAGGCCGGATGCGGGGAGGGGCCTTGGGGGGGGGGGGGGGGCGCGGCAGCGTGGACGCCTGCTGGCTGCTCTTGATGTACGGGACGTCCAGGATCTCGTCCATGTCCAGGTCGTAGTGCTCCAGCTCCCCGAACACAGCGCCGCCGCCAGGGGGCGGGGCCACCTCTGGGGGCGGGGCCACCTCTGGGGGCGGGGCCACCTCTGGGGGCGGGGCCACCACACCCCTCCTACCCTGACCATCTGAGGAGGGGGAGTGGCCCGGTTTGTCTGGCTCCTCCTTGCTTTCCCCCGGGGCCGCCTCCGGACTCCCAGGAGCCCCGCGGTTCCCAGGGGCCTCCGGACTCCCAGGAGCCCCGCGGTTCCCAGGGGCCTTGCCCTCAGAGTCGCTGTCTGGGTTCTCCGGCTGGTGCTTCAGGGGGGAGACCCGCTTGACGGGTCTGAACTTGCTGTGGACCTCAGAGAGGCCTGCAGGTTTAACCCCCCCTCCCACGCTGTGGGACGCCCCCGAGCGGCTCCAAGTGACCGGGGGCGCTGTGGAGCACAGAGTAGCTTAGCATCATCCAGGTTAGCTTAGCTTCACAGAGTTTAGCTTAGCTTCACACAGTTAAGACTAGCTTCAAACAGTTCAGCTTACTTTAGCTTCAGTTTAGTTGAGCCTAGCTTCACACAACTTAGATAAGTTTAGCTTCACACAACTTAGATAAGTTTAGCTTCACACAACTTAGATAAGTTTAGCTTCACACAACTTAGATAAGTTTAGCTTCACACAACTTAGATAAGTTTAGCTTCACACATAATAGATTAGCTTAGCATCGCACAAACCAAACAAACACTGACAGGGTAGCTAGGCAGATGTTTACCTGCTCTCTCCTCTCCGAGGACATCAGATCTCCGGGACAACTCTGGAATGTTCTTTGCGGACGGAGCAGAATACTGGAGGAGGAGGAGAATGGAAGCAGTCATAACTATTCAAACAGTCCATGTAATGCAGACTGTGACGAAGCCATGGTCACTGGTTGTACCGATGGTACAGCGCTTCGGACTAAGTGCCATGGAGGTCGACAGACTATTTTAAACATCACATGGACATTTGCGCATGTTATATATTGTTTCTGTATTCCCTGTCCAATCCATTCATATCAACTACTAGCAGTAATCAGCAAATGTAATACCTTCAGTCTTCATACTCACTACAGTTCTCCTGCATTAAGGACAAGTCCGCATTACATTTCTGCTATTTATGTCACGGGATCGCGCTGGGTCAGGCCATCACGGTAAATGGAGAGGGGTATTTTAAGGTGTTCTTAAAATACCTATTATATGTGTGTAAAATATATGGATGAAGTTGTGCTGTGTTTGTATTATGTTAGGGGATGATAACACACCTTTGTTTTGTGTTATGGCTGGTTAAGCTTGGTATGTGGGTTTAATTGATTTATAATGACTTGGTTTGGCTTAGAGGTGGAGCTAACCAAATGGTACTGCTATTTAAGCCTGGATGGCTTCATGGGGGGGGGGGACGGGGGGGGGGGGGACGGTTGGTGATGGTTGCTGTAGTCACAGTGGATGTAGGTCATCCTTGACATCTACTTGTTATGTTAGTTCCTGTCCTCGTTCTTGTTTGTCAGTGTTGTAGTTGGTGTCAATAAATACTTCAATGCAACTTCAACGTTTGGCTTGAACCTCAATTGGATCCAAGACACATTACCCTTACGACACAGACCCTGTGAATGAGGTGAAAACCAGTAGGTTTTGTCTTCATATTCTGAAGGCCTTTACATTCGTTCCACTAGCTGAGTTGTCATAGCCAATCAGAATTCAACTAGTGAGGAAGTGGCGCAGTGTCACCAGCTGAAGGAAGTGGTCTGTGTGTGGTTTTATAACACATCTGTGTAGCAAAACAACACTGTCTTCCCTTCCTCGTAAGATGCTATGGCCTTCTGAAACATCACTAACCTAGTCTGGTTGCTTTAAAAACACAACTTGTGTTTACATGAAGTTGCAACTTCAGAGTAATGTGTGAGTGAGTTGTTAATTCGATTAGGTTAAGTATACACTACAGAATGTTTCTCACATTGAGACGTGTGGAGATCAACTCACCACAGCATCGTCTGAGAAGTCGATCTCATCCAAGTCCAGGTATTCAGGAGCTTCCATCTTGATAAACCATCATCAGCCAACCACCGCTCTACCTGGAAACACCTGAAAACCACAACAATACATCTACCTGGAAAAACCTGGTAACCACAACACATCTATCTGGAAACACCTGGAAACCACAACAACACATCTACCTGGAAACACCTGGTAACCACAACAACACATCTACCTGGAAACACCTGGAAACCACAACAATACATCTACCTTGTAACCACAACAATACATCTACCTGGAAAAACCTGGTAACCACAACACATCTATCTGGAAACACCTGGAAACCACAACAACACATCTACCTGGAAACACCTGGTAACAACCACAACAACACATCTACCTGGAAACACCTGGAAACCACAACAATACATCTACCTTGTAACCACAACAATACATCTACCTGGAAAAACCTGGTAACCACAACACATCTATCTGGAAACACCTGGAAACCACAACAACACATCTACCTGGAAACACCTGGTAACCACAACAACACATCTACCTGGAAACACCTGGAAACCACAACAATACATCTACCTGGAAACCACAACAACACATCTACCTGGAAACACCTGGTAACCACAACAACACATCTACCTGGAAACCACAACAATACATCTACCTGGAAACACATACATTTACCTGGAAACAACAACCCCTACCTGCTCCTTAATGACCTGTCTCTGTACTGTCTAACCCCTACCTGTTCCTTAATGACCTGTCTCTACTGTCTAACCCCTACCTGTTCCTTAATGACCTGTCTCTGTACTGTCTAACCCCTACCTGCTCCTTAATGACCTGTCTCTGTACTGTCTAACCCCTACCTGCTCCTTAATGACCTGTCTCTGTACTGTCTAACCCCTACCTGCTCCTTAATGACCTGTCTCTGTACTGTCTAACCCCTACCTGCTCCTTAATGACCTGTCTCTGTACTGTCTAACCCCTACCTGCTCCTTAATGACCTGTCTCTGTACTGTCTAACCCCTACCTGCTCCTTAATGACCTGTCTCTGTACTGTCTAACCCCTACCTGCTCCTTAATGACCTGTCTCTGTACTGTCTAACCCCTACCTGCTCCTTAATGACCTGTCTCTGTACTGTCTAACCCCTACCTGCTCCTTAATGACCTGTCTCTGTACTGTCTAACCCCTACCTGCTCCTTAATGACCTGTCTCTGTACTGTCTAACCCCTACCTGCTCCTTAATGACCTGTCTCTGTACTGTCTAACCCCTACCTGCTCCTTAATGACCTGTCTCTGTACTGTCTAACCCCTACCTGCTCCTTAATGACCTGTCTCTGTACTGTCTAACCCCTACCTGCTCCTTAATGACCTGTCTCTGTACTGTCTAACCCCTACCTGCTCCTTAATGACCTGTCTCTGTATTCACTGTAGGTCGCTTTGGATGCTGCTTAATAATAAGATAGTACTACGACTAGTAAAGACAACTAGTAATACTACTAGTGACTGACTCTCCCGGGGTTGAGGGACCAGCCCTTAGTGATATAAACTCTACAACTGAACTCAACCTCCCATCCGAGAGACAACCAGACCTGGCTAATGAAAGCTGAACCCCTTTTAGCTCTCCGCTAGCCTGTTAGCAGCTCGAAAACCAGATCAAAACAAACCGGGTCTCAACAAACCAGGTAAAAGTAACCAGGATAACGCATAAGTCTCCTCAACGGGCAAGTCCGGAGTAATCCTACCTGAGCAGCAGCGGCTGAAGAGGTTAGCCAGGTGGGTTAACCGAGGAGCTAACGGAGATCCAGCAGTTTTTTTCCCTGTCTTGGAAATCACAAAGGCGGACCGTATGTAGAGCAGGCGCAGCTCCACCCCTTCCTTTTTCTGTTGTTCTTTAGGCGAGTGCTCTCAGACGTTATCGGTGCATTACCGCCCCTACTGTACTGGAATGTCATTACCTCCCCTACTGTACTGGAGTGTCATTACCGCCCCTACTGTACTGGATTGTCATTACCTCCCCTACTGTACTGGAGTGTCATTACCTCCCCTACTGTACTGGAGTGTGCATTAGATTAGGTTTAATTGACCACTGCAGTCATAAGGTGCACCCTTAGCAAAGAACATTGCAATTATTGACTTTGTGAAATAAACTACACATGTTTGGAAAGAATCTCAGAAAGGCATTCAGAGCTTGGTTGGGAACCCTGAATTGGGCATATTTATAGCTCATCCAGTTAGCCTGTTTCATTGCTATAATGATTGTAACCATTATGAAATAAGGTTAGATATTTCTTAATTGAAGTGACAATGAGGTGGCATTATAAGTCTGTGTAAATATTATCTTTAACATGAATCCAGTTACTAAGTAGTTCCCATTGTCTACCCTTGCTTGGTTTGTTTTATCGTATCCGCTAACGTTTGGTGAAGCAACCTCGTGATGCTGAAGTTCAGCTCTCTTTGTTCCTTAGCCACACTAATCCTTCTGTCTCCTCCCCTGCTCTACCTCTGGTTCCTATCTCTCCTACCTCTTACCTATCTTATCCTCCTCTAACAGATGCCACAGCTTTCCAGCCACTCAGTAATGATAGTTAATTTCCCCCGGCCTCACTCCTAGCCTCCACTGAGACCCTGGGATTGAAATAGAGCCGTATATATAGTATATATTTTTTTTCATTTTTTTTTTTATGATGATGATAAATACAATAAATTATGTTAACACTTCCTGTGTGAAAGACAATTTGATAAAGTGGTGAGTTAGCGGCTAGGCTAGGCTATAAACAAGCTGTGTGAATAAGATGTGATTGAACAGTTCCAAGCTTCTATGAATATGCGGTCAACATGAGTACACCGTTATGGATATATCCAGCAGACAACATCTGTCCCAATAATCCACAACCTTTGCTCCTGTCCACTACAGCAACCCTAAACTCAGTCTATCTATCTATCTATCCATCTATCTATCTCTCTCTCTCTCTATCTATCTAGCCATCTATCTATCTCTCTCTCTCTATCTCTCTCTATCTATCTAACTCTCTTTCTATCTATCCATCTATCTATCTCTCTCTCTCTCTATCTATCTAGCCATCTATCTATCCATCTATCTCTCTCTCTCTATCTATCTATCTATCTATCTATCTATCCATCTATCTATCTATCTATCTATCTCTCTCTATCTATCTAGCCATCTATCTATCTATCTATCTATCTATCTATCTATCTATCTATCTATCTATCTATCTATCTATCTATCTATCTATCTATCTATCTCTCTCTCTATCTATCTAGCCATCTATCTATCTATCTATCTATCTA
>JACYXH010000453.1:1080000-1082500 GCA_026745465.1 Lota lota
CTCTATAGGTCTAGACTCTGTAGGTCTAGACCTATAGAGTCTAGTCTCTATAGAGTCTAGTCTCTATAGAGTCTAGACCTACAGAGTCTAGACCTACAGAGTCTAGACCTACAGAGTCTAGACCTACAGAGTTTAGACCTATAGAGTCTAGTCTCTATAGAGTCTAGTCTCTATAGAGTCTAGACTCTGTAGGTCTAGACTCTGTAGGTCTAGACTCTGTAGGTCTTGACCTACAGAGTCTAGACCTATAGAGTCTAGTCTCTATAGAGTCTAGACTCTGTAGGTCTAGACTCTATAGGTCTAGACTCTGTAGGTCTAGACTCTGTAGGTCTAGACTCTGTAGGTCTAGACTCTGTAGGTCTAGACTCTGTAGGTCTAGACTCTGTAGGTCTTGACCTACAGAGTCTAGACCTACAGAGTCTAGACCTACAGAGTCTAGACTCTGTAGGTCTAGACTCTGTAGGTCTTGACCTACAGAGTCTAGACCTATAGAGTCTAGTCTCTATAGAGTCTAGACTCTGTAGGTCTTGACCTACAGAGTCTAGACCTATAGAGTCTAGTCTCTATAGAGTCTAGACTCTGTAGGTCTAGACTCTGTAGGTCTTGACCACACACACGAGGGACCCACCGGTGGCAGCTGTGCCACTCCCAGGCGTAGCGCGGCTTGCTGGGCAGGAAGTCAGCAGTTCCCTGGTTCTTCACGCGCTGTGGGAACCTCAGCAGAACCCGCGTCTCAAAGTCCTTAGCATGCTGAGCCGAACTGGAGACAGTAGATTATATTAGATTAGATGAAAATACATTCCATTAGATTATATTAGATCATATTAGATTAGATGAGAATACATTCCATTATATTATATTAGATTATATTATATTATATTAGAATAGATGAAAATACATTCCATTAGATTAAATTAGATTAGTTTAGATGAGAATACATTCCATTATATTATATTATATTATATTATATTATATTATATTATATTATATTATATTATATTATATTATATTATATTAGATTAGATTATATTAGATGAGAATACATTCCATTATATTATATTAGATTATATTAGAAAAAATGAAAATACGTTCCATTAGATTAGATTAGATTAGTTTAGATGAGAATACATTCCATTAGATTATATTAGATCATATTAGATTAGATGAGAATACATTCATTTAGATTAGATTAGATCATATTAGATTAGATGAGAATACATTCCTTTAGATTAGATTAGTTTAGATGAGAATACATTCCATTAGATTGGAAGAGAATACATTATATTAAATTAGATGAGAATACATTCCACTAGATTAGATAGAAATACATCAGATTATATTTAAAAATGTTACGTTACATTCCACTAGATTAAATTAGACTAAATTAGATTAGAATAGGTTAGATTCGATTTGATTATTTTATATTAAATGAGTTTACATAAAACTACTTTATTTTAGATTAGGTTCCATTCCATTAGATTACATTCCTTAAAATTACATTACATTACATTAGTTTATCACATTCACATTATCACATTATTTTAGATTACATTACATTATTTTGATAAGGTTAGATACCATTCAAATAGAATAGATTACAATTAGATTCCATTCCATTCCCTTAGATTGGATGACATAATATTGAAATTAAATTACATCAGAATGCAAACCATTTTAGTGTCATGACAGCATCACAGCGCGAGTCAGAAGCTTGACTTCCCGTGCAGGAATCCCTGACTTCCTGTATAGGACTCCTTGACTTCCTGTGCAGGACATCCTGCCTTCCTGTGTAGGACTCCCTGACTTCCTGTGCAGGACATCCTGACTTCCTGTATAGGACTCCCTGACTTCCTTTTCTCTAGAGCAGTCTGACCTGGCGAGGCATCGCTCCTCTGCAGCACAGCGGAGGTTGTACATGGGCAGCCTCTGGACATAGCTGGACACCTGGATGTAGTAGGGGTCAGGGACCAAGTCAGGAAGACCTAGAGAGAGACCAGAACACAACATGTAGTAGGGGTCAGGGACCAAGTCAGGAAGACCTAGAGAGAGACCAGAACACAACATGTAGTAGGGGTCAGGGACCAAGTCAGGAAGACCTAGAGAGAGACCAGAACACAACATGTAGTAGGGGTCAGGGACCAAGTCAGGAAGACCTAGAGAGAGACCAGAACACAACATGTAGTAGGGGTCAGGGACCAAGTCAGGAAGACCTAGAGAGAGACCAGAACACAACATGTAGTAGGGGTCAGGGACCAAGTCAGGAAGACCTAGAGAGACCAGAACACAACATGTAGTAGGGGTCAGGGACCAAGTCAGGAAGACCTAGAGAGAGACCAGAACACAACATGTAGTAGGGGTCAGGGACCAAGTCAGGAAGACCTAGAGAGAGACCAGAACACAACATGTAGTAGGGGTCAGGGACCAAGTCAGGAAGACCTAGAGAGAGACCAGAACACAACATGTAGTAGGGGTCAGGGACCAAGTCAGGAAGACCTAGAGA